>JAUCBJ010008219.1:0-95573 GCA_032718475.1 Nemertoderma westbladi
ATTATATTAGTATCTTAATTCTGAATCGTATCTTAATTCTTTGCAGTTGGGGTGGGGCATTTGGCGCGGAAGGGGGCCATTACGCGCTAGGCGAGTATACCCGGGGGGTCATTACGCGCTAGGCGAGTATACCCGGGGGTCATTACGCGCTAGGCGATTACGCCCGGGGGGGGGGGGGGGGGGTATTCTACAGGGGGGCAATTTCGACTGGGACACCGGCCAAGTATAGGAACATATTTGTATTTTTAAATTTCAAATTTCCCTCCAAATATTTATAATATATAAATGCGTTTTTCTCAGTTTAACATTTTTTCAATTCAAAGTACTAAGGCTCCGCTATTAGTGTATCGAATTACTTGAAACTTTACCAATATGTTTAGAAACTTACGTGGGTCAAATGGTACCAAAATATTTCATGTTAATAAAGGTAGGTTCTAGTTATCTACATTAAAATTTCAAAAAACCCGCTTTTTTCGAAATTTTTGATAAAAAATATGTAAATTGTTTAAAAAAATCATTCAATGACATAGTTTGGTGTCCATCTTGGTACCAAATGACGCAGGTGTTACTCCACACATATTTTGAAAGATTCAACTCAAGTGTGTTATCCGGTGCAGACTAGTAGCATTTTTAGTGTTTTTCGTTAAAATTGAAATTTTGCACCAAAAAATGAAAATTTGAAAAAAAATTTTTTTTATTCTTTTCTTTAATGTTACAGAAAAGGTGATACCAAATCACAAACCGATAGCTTCAGGTCGTGACCCTCTGGTCGCTTGAATAGTGGGTACTCTGGAACAAAACATTGCCCTTAATTAATTCACGAATTTTCCAGAAAATAGTTAAAAGAAATAAAAAATTTGTGAAAGAAAGACTTTTATTCTTAAATTGTTACTTTTTGGCTCGAATATACCCCAACATCTGGAGAAAAGTAGTACTTTTTTCCCTAGGGAAAAAGTAATTCATAGGATTGCATTAAATTAAATTTTTCCGGCGACAAAAATAAAATAAAATATTTTTGATGGAATTTGTTAAATTTTATTACACGTGTTGAAGTAGAATAGGTTTGGGAGTAATTTGAGCAAAATCCATTCATACACTCAAAAGTTATGGCAAAGGCTACTGACCGGACCCATTGCTCAATTGTCCGGACCCATTGCCATTTAAAGGAGCAGGTTACAGAGGTGTGTTGGGGGAACCAAAGTCACAAAGTTGAGGTATAAATAAATGTCCGGCCAATAATACACAAGTAAAATATAAATCAAATATAAATAAGCTTCAAGTAAGTAGAGGGTCCGGTCAGTAGCCACTGGAGTTATTGCAACTTTTTAGTGTCTGCAAGGCGAACTCCAAAATGTAACTCAATATCCAATATTGGTTTATGTAGTTAAGCGGCTCTCTAGTTACGTAATAAATATTCGAGAACACTAAATTATTATAACATTGAGTAAGGCAGCATCAGGAGTTGAAGGGTAAAGTAATTTGAGTCGCAGTAACTATGGAAACAATATTGTAAAATACTAAAGTTCAATTTATTTTGTAACACTATACAGTATCGCTCTAACTTTAAAGAATTAAGCAACAAAAAAGTACCAATTTAAGATAAAATTACGCATTACAAGGGAAAAATAGTATAGAACATTTTTTGCTCAATATTTTCTCGACTCTTTATTAACCTCGCTAGCACTCGGTAAATAAAATGCCTCAAGATGAGTGAAAAAAATTGTACCTTTTTCCCATGTATTAAATAATTATATTTCACTGTACACTGTACACTCGTAGTACAGTAGAACAGTAGTACTGTAATGTTTTACTTTTTTTTCAGCATACAGCTCACACATTAAGACAATGAAACTAAATTGTTTTTCCCTGGACCGCGGTACCAAATTTCGATCAATGCCATACACGTACAGACAGGCTAACAAGGTGTACTGTATGCTAATGTACTGTAAAAGCTTTTGCGGATATAACCAGTCGTTTTTCGCCGCAGTGAACTGTTCAGTTGTTTTAGTGGACATTACAAGCCATTTTCTCCTCAATGTACCCTGTAGGTGTTTTAGCGGACATAACAAGCCATTTTATGCCGCAATGCGCTAATACTCTAAATAGATTGTAGTTCAGATGACGAAATCTGTCAGCTGATTTACTGTCGATGTGGAACCTCTTTGTTCAGCTCGCTCAGCCAATCAGAGCGATTTTCATTTTATCTTGCACAGAGGCCTACGGAAAACCGCGCAATGCATTACGGTCTTTGTTTACCTTTCTGAGCGAGAACAACTGCTTGGAAATTCTTCTGTACTTCTGTGTTAGAAGTTTCAGACTTTGGCCAACATTAGACGGCTTTGATTATAAGAACGTAAATCTATTATCCTGTCAACTTGTCAAACTACGGTCACACATCTGACCTGAAACATTGCTGTATAATAAAACTGCATTATTTTACTTCTGTTATTAATTGTTATATGTTGATGGATATGTTGTTATATTTGGAGAATATCGATAAATAATCATAAAACCCCAATCTTCTTGATTACTGAAGGTAAGAGGGACCTGTTACCGGTAGCAATTGCGACTTACATTACAGTGGTTTTAGTGTGCATTAAATGCTATTTCATAATCCCTACATGTGTCAGTTGCTATCCTCCTTATATATGGTCAAATTCAGTGACGGTCGGCAGATCAGTGTGCAGCAGTGTGAAGTCGTATGCAGCAGTGTGACAGATAATAAAGCATCTCCTAAAGAATGCGCTATTTACGAAAATCAGTAGCCATCTCGTTGTGTTTAGTATAAGTCATAACTCTGTTTTATACTTAAAGCGCCACGTCCTAAAGGAACTGTTAATATTTCCCCGAAAGTGAATAATATTGTCAGAGATTATATAGTAACGATCAATCGAATAATACAGTAGGTCTGCAACGCAATAAATTCAAAGCACCCGAATCCAGTCTCCCTTAACTGTGGGTGAATGATCGCGCATAGACTGGCTTCGGCTAATGTTACTTCATGTGCACTAAATAATTGTTATAGGCTAAAGTCGATTTATAAACAAGAGGACACCTAAAATTGGCAGGTTAAACTGCTAAAGGTCTGAAAGCGCGAACAATAATAGATTTTTAGATTCTTTATTGCACCGTAGGCAATAAAGTCGAAAGTACCGGTCGAACGGTAAGCTGTAGGCCTAACTGCCCGACTACCCGAACCGGTACTTACATGTACAGCAGTATTATTCGATTTTGATAATTATATACCGGTAGGTCTTGATATTTAATCAGGGACGGCCGCCCTGGTTTTTTATTGGGATTTTACTTATTTCTGTCAGTTTTATTTATATGTAAGTGTAATATTGAGCAGAAGGCGTGTAAGCCCGCTCAAATTGTACAGATAATTTGTAGGCTGGATTGTTGTCTGACTGTTGTTAAGTCTGAAGAGATTGCAGTGTGTGTAGAGTGTATGTCCGATAAAGTACTAGTTAGGAAGGTGGGGGCATCCAGTGCTGTAAGGTAAATCCCCCCCGAAAGAATAAGTCGTACTACTCGGTTAGAACGCCTACTAACTAACCATTTCGGAGTCTGCATATACTGTAGTTTATTTAGGCTTGATAGTAGTCTGCCAGCGTTTGGTCTGTATTTTGTTTGTGTAGTCTGCACGGGTAGCGTAATATTTATTATTCAGAGTCTATGCGAGTATTCGCAACCTACATAACTCCCTAAGTTTATTCCTACAGTAATTGTGCTTGTTATACATACCGTTATAGTTAAATTAACCCCGGTACTACATCAGGGCTGCTTGGCGTAGGTAAAGACTGGTGATTTTATGCTCTAGTCACTCCAGCAGATACCGTGGTTCTTTTAGCTGTACAAGTATATTTAACTGCTGGTTATTTGTTGTATAAGTACTTGTACCTAATTTAGGGTTTAGTGTACAGTACTTTCCGAAGGTAATTAGTGTGTAGGCAGTATATTTGTGTTGTAAAGTGGTTAATAGGCACGTTAGCTCTGGTTGGCTGCGGTAATTAACTTCTAGGTAAGGACACTCCGGGTACATAACGTAGTACTTATAGAGCTGTAGAGCTAAAGACTATAAGTCGTCAGACGGTGGTATTTTCTTATCTGGACAACGCAATTTATTTACTACTGCTTAATTATTTTCAAATACCGTAGTTTCCTGTCCGTTTGTAAGAACCAGAAATTCTAACTCCTTGTTAGGCTGGTTTGTAGATTTCCTGTAAAATTACCCTGAAATTTGTATGTGTAATTTTTGTGTTTATTTAGAGATTGTAATCTCACACAGTAATTGTATGTAATTTGTAGTAATAAGTAACTTAGTCAAGTAGAATTATTTGTTTTAGTGTCCAACAAGTAGCACTCCACTGAGAGCGTTCAGCTTCTGTGTAGTGACTCCTTACCAGAAATAATAACATTTATTTCAAACATTGACAAAAACCCATTATACGGGTATATATATATTATAAATCAACTCAAACCGATTTATAAAATAGTAGGCCTGTTATCCATCAATTAGGTCTTAATATCAGTTGGACTACTGCTTAATAACAGTAATAAAGTAAAGAAAAGTAACCCTAAAATTCAGAAATTCAGTTATTATAAAATAATTGACATACCGGTATTTACGATAGGCTTATTATATTTATTTCTATAAATTTAAGCTGAAATTATATACCGGTATTCTGTAATTAATTCTAGTCTATAATCATACTTATATATACTATAAGTGTATGCTGTATACCGGTATTTATAGTAGGCTCATTATATATATTTATATAAATTTATGCTGAAATTATATACCGGTATTCTGTGACAAACCCTAGTCTGTAATAATACTTATATATATACTATAAGTGTATACCGGTATTCTAATATATTATATATATATCGCGTTACATTGAGTAACGATATCGGTAATTAATTACTAGGCTTACAGTTGATACTGAATTACTAGACTTGCTTTAACTGTCGTTATAGTAGTAGGCATTCAACTGTACAATCAAACATGGCTGACACAAAGCAAACTCTGTCAGATAGTCTCCTAGAAACAACAGTCTGCGATTCAGATAGGAGTGCGGAACATCTGAGACCAAAGTTCAAGTCCCCTCCTACTGTAAGAAAGGTCATCCCTCCAGTAGTAGTATCAGATCCTAGGCTAGTAAAGCATCGTAGGTCTATCATAGGCACTCGGGCTCAAGTCAAGCGGGACCAAGAGGCAGCTGTTAAACAGCAGCAACACCCGAACCGAGAACTTATTTCTCAGCGGCCCGATAGCTCCAGTAGTTCAGATACTGTAGAGTTGACACCCGAGCGCGGAGCAAAGATAGCAGAAGCGGTTTATTCGGATCCACTTCTCATTCTTCCTGAAGCCGTACTCACTAGAGTATTGATTGCGGTGGAGGAACATCAAATCGATTGGGCGAGAAGTAAGCGATCGACCAAGGACAGTTATGCGGGATACACGAAGGAGGAACTGAAGTCTATTGTCGAGACGCAATGGAACTTCCCCGGACCCGGACTCCCGTTTAACTTATCGGAAGCTGCCTGGGAGGACTTATACAGGATGGGAGTGGTAAAGGACACTAGAGATCCAGCTGTGTGGAAGAGGTCGGCAGCCGGATATGTACAGGGATTCTTCAGCTCTTTGGAGCGATTAGAGGAACAACAGTTCCAATAACCCAACCCCAGGGACCTCAAGAGCAGGGAGAGCTGCTTTATCAAGTTCGAGAACGAATCCTAAGAATCAGACTAATCCTTTCAGCCTTTGAGGAAGCCTCGAAGAGAAGCCAAGACACGTCGTTGCAAGTTGCCGTAAAGACTTGGTTCCAATGGGTGAGTCTTAAAGTCCAAGGAACGACCCAATGGAAAATTCAGCTAACTGAGCGCTCGACCCACGGAGAATCAACAGACGCTACCTTTTCTCAGGTGGAAAGCGAAGCGACATCAGAGAAACCTCAGAAGAAGGACGCCATTGACATCTATCTGTCAGACTATCAACGATTTATAGGTGACAAAGAGTTAAGGAGACGGCTAGCTGGACTTCACCCTAATAGTGAGGGAGCCAAATTTGTGCTAGACTCGTTAGATGCGGAAAGGTTAGCAGCGGATCGAGCTAAATTTGATGAAAGAATCCGCATCGTTAGGGTCCAAGAAGAGCAGCTAAAGAAAAAACAGATAGAAGACAGACAGGAAGCGGCAGCGGCAGCGATAGAGGCTGAAAGAAAAGCGGCAGCAGCAGCTGCAGAAGCGGAAAGAAAAGCGGCAGAGGCGGAAAGAAAAGCGACAGCAGCAGCTGCAGAAGCGGAAAGAAAAGCGGCAGAGGCGGAAAGAAAAGCGATAGCAGTAGCTGCAGAAGTGGAAAGAAAGGCGGCAGTGGCGGTGGCGTGGCGGAAACAACACGGAGGGCATCTGAAGAGGCAACCCAACTAGAGTTGGAAAATCTTCAAGAGAAGCAAGACTACTTAAATAAACAGATAACAGCTAGTCATATGCAGATGATAAGTCGATCTACTCCCAAGAGACAAGGATTTACATCATCTGATGAAGGCGATACGACAGATCCTGAAGGTGGAGGAAATAGATCTCGTTCCAGCCGACGTAGAAGAATGCCCCACCGTCAGAAATTGCCTAATTTGCCCCCAGCTGTGAGAAGGCAACTAGTTAGTGTAGACTTAGGTAGTACAGAACCCACAGACCAAATTATTAGAGTAGAAAGACTCCCTACTATAGTAGATGAGCCTGAAATAATTGGGCCTGTTCTCGAAGCCACTCCCTCTGTGATAGAGACCCCTGTACTTCCAGAACCTAACTCTAAATTCCCTTTGCACAGTACTAAACTACCTGTGCCCAGTAGAATGGCCCCTGAATCTGTCCCAGTCCTGGACGCCGAGCGAGACATCAATGATTTGTCACCCGTCGTCCCTCGTCTACCCGCTACTATGTTGGCGGCTCCCGCTTCGGCGGTAGAGGGGGTGGATGAGCGATGGCAGGGAATGGATCTCCTGCTCGGACAATTGGAGGAAAATCGATTGCGTTCCTCCCAGCAGGTCCGAGAGATGGAAGGGACTGTTCAACAGTTAAAGGGAACAGTAAGAGAAGGTAGGTTAGAGTTGCAAGAAGTGCAGCAGAGTATCGCGTTAGAACGCGATAAATAAGTAAATATACAAAGGGGTATACCACCACCCCCTGTAATAATGTGTCAACCTGTTAGGTCTGAAGTATTTCATGCGCAAGGTGTGGAGCCTACACGCATCTATACTGCTAGTGAAGTAGAAACTCCTATAGTAAACCCTATTAAGAGTAATTATAAACCTGTTGATAATGATATCCCATATAGACCTAATCATAATCCGAGAAATTTATATACCGATAACTCGATATTAAATAATACGATGGCCCAAGAAAGTTTTACACGTCAAATGGCTAGAACCGAAGCCCGTCAAGCGGTAAAGGTGGGAGAGATCGTCAAGTTCAACGGAGATGAGATGAAATGGTTACCTTTTAATGAATATTATAAAGATAACATACAGAACTCTGTGCTATCTAATGGAGAGAAACTTAGATTCCTCATCGAGTGCTTGGAAGGATCTCCCAAGTTAATGGCGTTAAAGTTTATTGGACATCCAGATGGATTACGACAAGTTTGGGATACACTAAACATCAGGTATGGTAATAGGACTAACATAGCTAGGTATTTGTATGCGAAATTGGTAGCGCCCCGAAAGTTTCTTAGCAGCGGGATTATAGAATTTTCCGATGAGATCCAGGAGATCTGTAGACAATTAGATTGGCTAGGTAAGTCTCATGAATATCAGAGTTCTATGGTTATTGGAGCTGTAGCATCTACCTTGCCAAAGGGTGGAGTAGGTACTCGTTGGGACAAAAGAGTTCTATATATGATGGAACAATAACAAAGAGACCATACCATGGCTGATCTCATGTCATTCTTAGATGGAGAAGTAAAATTACAGCTCCTAAAACAGTCCCGAGAGAAGACACCGGAAAATAAGGTGAGTGAAAAACCCGTTTCTAGGAGAAAGGTAACACCAGTGTGTTATACAGACGACGGCGAAAGCCAAACCTCTCAAGAGGAGAACAGCGGGAAAGACTCCGAAAGATCTTACTATGTCAACAAAGCACCTAAAGACGTAAGTAAATTTAAGTCTCGAACCAGTGACAGGAGAGAACAGGTAACAAAAACTCCTCCTACGTCTCCTAAGAGAATTCATGGAAGAAAGCCCGAGGAAAGAACGAGTGTGCACAACACTACCCAAGGTAAAGTAAGTAACATCAAACCAAAATGTGCATTGTGCGACGGGCCCCATCGTTTAAGTGTGTGTGATGAATTCTTAAAGAAATCCTTAAAGGATAGACACAAAGTCATGTGGGATAAGCGGTTGTGTTATAATTGTCTCAGACAAGGACACCAACGGCGAACCTGTTACTCCGACGCGAGGTGTGCTAAGTGCGGCGCGAAACATCATATCTTGCTGCACACCGAATTTGAAAGAAACAGCCCGAGTCAGGTAAGTGAGTCCGAACTACATGTCCAATTCAGTGATGTGAATGACACTGACCACAGCTCTGAGATGGAAGGATTTTACACGGACGAATTCTCCGATGAAAACGAATCCTGTTATCTGATAAACACCGCAGTGTATCGAGCGCTTACGTATGAGACTGAAACCGATAATGAAGCGCACCCGGTTATTCCTGACAGACAACCATCTTGGAAAGCGCCAACTTCCAACGTCGGAATCCGGGAATTCCCCGTAGTTCAGCTAAGAGTCCACGGATTAGGTAAGAGTTTTATAGTCAACGCCCTCCTGGACTCCGGCAGCACAGGAACATTCATCGACAAAGAACTAGCCGAAGACATCTTTGCTGGACAACCCAAGTTCCGAACTAAGTTGAACCTTTCAGGAATTATGCAGGTTTGGAAATCTACAGTAGCTACAGACTACTAACAAGGACTTCTAGAACATAGTATATATTCAGGACGCAATACTCGCATACAGTGTTAATTTTATTAGAGGCCGGTATTCTTTATCTTAGTTTCTTAGTTTATAGATAAAGTAAAAAGTATAAAGTTTATAGCTAAATAAAAGAAATGCAGTTGAAATACTATAGTAATGGCGGAAATTATACTACAATATTATTACAAAAATTACTAATACATAAACCAGCTATAGTTGCACATACAATTAATAGTATTGCCTATTACATAGTAAACAGAAACACAGTGGAAATTTCTCGCAAATTTAACAATCAAATAGTTTAGGACCCCTTGGTTTTAATCTTAACTTTTTATTCTAGAACTTGTTTCATCAAGTTAAAAGATCTTGTACATACTAGATAGTTGTTGCTACTTTTTTAAAACGTATTTTTTTTATTATTGAAATATTTTAAGATTATAATATTTTTAACATTTAAATAGAAATGATCTATAAGTAGCATTAGGTGAGTCATGGAATACTAAATATACATGTATATTTAGTATTCCATGGGTGAGTAGATCTCATAATTTATCAGTCAATTAGTTCGAACATACAGTACATGATAAAAATATAACAGACATATGATAATCTCTGCAAATCATCACATTAGGGATGCCACGCAAATGCTCTGTGGCAGGCTGTGAAGGAAATTATGCCTCGCAAGAAGAGAAGGTAACAGTTTACCAGTTCCCAAAAAACTTAATATACCAACATCATTGGTTGGAGAATATACCAAATAGAATAGAGAAAGTAACGCCAAATATTGGAGTATGTGCGCGACATTGGCCAGAAAACGCTGAGATGATCAAGATAAAAAGGTATGAAAGACCACTGGAGGCTCCATCAGTATTCGGAACTGAAAACAACAGACAAACTTCATCATCATCAAGAGAAGTTAATAAGCGTGGAGTATCTTCGAGTAGCCGAAATCAACAAGGAGATGAACTAGCGGAATTCATTCAGTTAGATAAAATATCACCTGATCTGACGAGTTTGACAAAAGATCTGTCAGATAGAGGACTTGTTAATGAACTCGGTTTAACGATTGTGCCACATACATGTGGTGTCTCCACTCCATCATAAAGTTGGAATTTGGTCTGTTGGATAGTCCGAACATTGTATATTATAGCCAATAGGGCTGTAATAAACATAAATTAGACAGAGACTCTGTTGAGTAAGAGCTTACTGTAAGCTAAATGACATGTTATCGAAAATGAACACTTATTGTGAATAAAAATTAAGTAAAGTTTTTCAGCCGTTAGGTCGGGATTACATTACGCACAAAGTTATTTGACTTATTCTCAGTAAATAAACAGTAAATTTCCAGTAAACAATAATAAGTCTAACAAGTCTAACTGTACTCTGAGATAAACGTATCAAAACTGCCTCCGTACAGATTATACATATTTCGAAATATTGTGGCTCGTATATTTTATTAGGAGTTCGGTTTCAGTGGTAGATACAGTTATTATTTCACACAACTTATTTCAAAGGTTATTTCGAATATCTTTCAACAGTGTTAGTTATTTTTTGTACTAATAAATTATCGCTAGCAAATTGTCGTAAAATATTTACATTAAGTACATTAGTACATTAGGTTGTTAGCAATACAAATTAAAAACATTAAAAACGTTTGCATTAAAAACAATGAAAGGAAATTGAGAAGTTTACTTCTGTAAATTAAAGTAATTAGGCCTACACTGAATAAAAAAAACCGGCCTCTAATAAAATTAACACTATATGCGAGCATCGTGTACTGAATATATACTATGTTCTAGAAGTCCTTGCTACTATGTAGGTACGTTGTCCACTCCCCAAGACGAACTAGGAGAAAACAGCATAAGGTCAGTAAAAATGGTGGCGATAGAGAACTTTGCTACCAGCCAAGTAGAACCTTACAACTGGGATGAGGACGATTTTACCCAGCAACATAATATCCCTAGATTCAACACCGACTACCCAGGGGTGCAAATATTGATCGGCCAAATGCACATGAGGCGCTTGAGACATTAGAGAAACGACCTGCTCGACCGCAACCATTGCAAACCTATGTGGGAAGAACTAGAGTAGGTTGGTGCTTCACTGGACCTTCCCGGAGAATGCTCATGGAAACTACTAGTACTACTAGGATCGGCATGCTGCATTGCAGCTGCATTTTTAAGAATGCTGTGCCGGCTTGTCAACAAAATTGCACCGCCACAACTCCCTATCACCCATGACATTTGGTAGATCATCCGCATCTTTAAGGCCAGTGTCCTTTAAGATGCGTCTCAAGAAAGTCATGGGCTGTCCACCATGCTTATTCACTCCATGAGCCTGCCAAAGTACAAGATTATGCACTGGCTGGTCCTCACGGCGAAAGCAATGTCCTGCAAAGCGGAGGCGATTTTGTTCTAGTGTCAAGCTTGGGGGAACCAATGAGACACCTCCAATGTTATATAGTGTCTGGTTGGAGATGTGTGCATTGTACTTGACACAATGTACCCTTCGTAGCATTCTTGTGAATGTGCCATCCAGAGATTTGGTGTCCTCAGCAGTTAGTGCCCAGCATGGACTCCCGTAGAGGAGTACTGGAACTACTGCTGCTCTAAATAATCGGACCTTAAGTTTCCGATTAATTCTAGGTGACTTCCAAATCCTGGAAAGCCTATTCAAGGCTGCCCATGCCTTTCCCTTACGTATTCGAAGGTCCTCACCTGACTTCCGGATCCATGATCCCAGGTAACAGAAGTCGTCCACATGCTCAAGCATACCATCCTTTGAGCTTATGCTCATCCGATCAGAGACTTGCTGAGGACTTTCAAAGTTAACTGTCAGAATTTTGGTCTTTCTGGAGTTAATAAAAAGACCAACACTAGAAGCAGCATGTTCTAATGAGCTGAGGAGCCGCTGGGCTCCCTCTAATGATTCTGAGAGTACTCCTAAGTCATCAGCAAAGTCTAGATCAGTTAGGTACTTGGCAGGATTTCCTCGACTTCTGGAGCCAGTAGGTGGAGTTATCATCACCCCATCATCATTATGATGATCTAAGGACATGCGTAGAACATAGTCAACCACAATAATGAACAAGAATGATGCAAGTGTGTCTCCTTGGAGGACGCCCCATAACACTTCAAATGGTTCTGTGTCACCATCAACAGTAGACACAAATGTTGTCGAACCATCGTATACTGATCTGATTGCTGCAATAATTTCATCAGGAATCCCATATAATGAAAGTATGCTGAACATACGTGAGCGAGAGACTGAATCAAAGGCCTTGAAGAAGTCAACAAAGATAACAGCCAGATGCCTGTCTTTCTTTTTTGATAACTCTTCAATTATCCTTCTAAGTGCCAAAATGGGCTCCATGGTCCCACGACCTTTACGGAACCCATTCTGATTTCCACGTAGCAGTCTCTCAATGGGATCCCTGATGCGATTTAATAGAATTCTATTGTATAGTTTTGCAGCAATCGAGATCAATGAGATTCCCCGAAAAGAACCATAGAGTGTTAGGTTGCCCTTCTTGGGAACTGGCACCAACTTATTTGTTTTCATTTCTTGTGGGACTCTTGTTGTGGGATCTTTCCATGCTCATGGAAAGATTACCCACTGAACAAATACATCAGGTGAGTGAATGGGAAGAAGAAATCAGTGAGGGAGAAATCACACCTGAGGGAACACCATACTCCTCAGATAACGACGATATTACCCAATTGTTTGACGAGGAAAATACAATCGACCTCCTCACTGAAAGTGAAGCTTGGAGAAACCAAGTGCACCTTTGCCATCTCATCCATCATGGCGGACAACTCGACTACAACGACGAGCTAAATGAGGTGATAGATCGACACAACGCTAAGATTCGCGACGAACACGCCGTACGATTCTTTACTCAAGAAGCTGTAGAGCCTAATTCCTACGACAAAGCACTATCGGTCGAGGAGGAAAGAGCCAAGCAGATCCAGGAAACGACTACACGTTTCCTTAGAGATCAAGGGAGGTATGAGATTGGTCTGCCATTCCGAAGGCGAGAACCCAACTTTATAAATAACCGACCTTTGGCGGAGAAGAGAATCGCGCAACTACATCGGCGCCTTACGGCAAATGCTTCAGCTAAAGAGATGTACAAGACCCAGCTGAAGAAATTCATCGATAAGGGATACGCGGAGCGAGTACCGGAAGAAACACCCATAACTGAGAGAACGTATTATCTAACCCATCATTACGTTCCCAAACCCGGTAAACCCAACGAAGTCCGGGTAGTATTTGACGGCTCCGCCCTTTACATGGGCCAATCCCTTAATTCTGAGTTGTTGCCGGGACCCAACTTACTTCAATCCTTGTTGGGAATACTCTTAAGATTACGGCAATATTCGATCGCCTTCGCCTCAGATATAGAAGGCATGTTCTTACAAGTTAAGGCGCTGGATAGGGATCGAGACAGCCTACGATTTCTGTGGTGGCCTGAAGGAGACCTCAATTAAAAACTGGTGGAGTACTGGATGACCATCCAGGCTTTCGGGATCATCTCGAGCCCCTCGAACGCCTGTTCAGTAGTGCGCACCACTGCTGATGACAACCGAGATGCCTTCTCTAAAGCGGTTATCGACAACATCAAACGGGATATATACATGGATGATAATGGTGGAAGGTGGAAGAAGCCATTGATATTGCCAAGGGAACGGTAGAGTGTTTGAAACGTGGTGGATTTCGACTAACTAAATTCACAAATAACTCCGTTTGCCGTAATCGTGAGTTTCTGGAATCGATCCCGGTAGAAGACCGAGGAGTTAAAGACCTGGACCTAATCAAGGACGATCTTCCAGAAACCAAGACGCTTGGTTTGAAATGGGACACGGAGAGAGATATCCTGTTTTTCCAGCTAAAACAGCGAGATAATCCAATTCGAACTAAACGGATTTGTCTAAGTATCCTGAACACTTATTTCGATCCATTGGGATTTATTAGCCCAGTTATATTGGTTGCTCGGAGCTTAGTGCAACAAATGTGGCTTGAAAACCACTCGTGGGACGATCCACTTAAGGGAGAACTACCAAAGAAGTGGATGAAATGGGAAGATTTTCTGCCATCCATCGAGAACTTTACGATTTCCCGTTCCTATTTTGGTCACGTTCTCCCCACGTATTCCTATCAACTCCATGTGTTTGGAGACGCCAGCGATATGGGAATAGGTATAGTAGCCTACCTGAGAGTTGAAACTCCGGAAGGAATTAAAGTCGCCTTGGTTACCTCTAAGGCCTTGATAAACAACAAGCTACGAGTTCCTCGAGCGGAGTTAAAGGCAGCTCTATACGCTACAGCCATCGGCCGGAATGTCACAGAACAGATTGACTATCCACTGGAGAAAACTGTCCATTGGACTAATGCTGTACTCGTTTTGGAATATATAACCAATGAAGTCTGTCAGTTCAGCGTCTTCGTTACCAACAGAGTAGCCATTATACTTAGTCGCACTAGTGTAGATCAATGGAGACATTGCCTTGGGACGATTAATCCAGCCGACATCGCCTCCAGAGGAGCAACTCCTCAAGAACTGATAGATACTCCGGACTGGTTAGGTGGACCCGACTTCCTAAGTAAAGAAGAGGATGAATGGCCTCCTCATCTTACCACGGCTGAGATTAGACAAGCCAAGGGAGCGGAGAAAGTCAAACCCAAAACCCGGACGAGTAAATCAAAGTTATTTAAACCCGTGATAGATCTGTCTGTACTACATATTTCCGGCGACGACACTGTGGATCTAAACTCCCCCGCCACAAATAAATCTGTTATGGAAATCAGAGAGAGAGACTGGAAATCTGGAACACCAGACGTATTGCAGGGACTCTCACCTCTCCTGCAGAGAGCGATAAATCACTATAGCTCCTGGAATCGGCTTTGTAAGGCCGTCGTGTATTTAAAGCGATGCTTTCATCATCACTACTCCAGGACGAAGATCGCTAGTGATACCACTCCACTGACATCTGCGCAGGTCCATGCTATTAAAGATCTTCCCAAATACAAAGTATCCGATAGGTTTCTGACGGAGAAGATCAGTTACCAAGAGCATGAAGTAACCAATAAGCAGATACTGAGACTCCTGCAATGCTATGAAGATTCTGATAAGTATTTCCTGTTGTTGAGAAATCCACAGATGCGCTTAAGGGATCGTTTCTCTAGCACAATGCTAGACGGGTTAATACGTGTTGGAGGGAGACTAACTAATGCTCCATTATCCTTTGACACTAAATTTCCCATACTCATTAGAAATCTTGAAATACAAATCAAGATGATTGTAGATGTTCACAGTAAGCTTTACCATGCTGGTAGAGAACGAGTTCTTAGCGAAATTCGAACTCACTATTATTTCCATAAACCCCGTAGAGCTCTGAACCAAGTTCTTAGGAACTGTATACCCTGTAGGAAAGCATTCAGTAGGCCTTTAACACAGCGAGAGGCAGAATTACCTAGAGAACGAGTAAGCTTCTATGAACCACCCTTTACTAATACCGGTGTGGATTTATTTGGCCCTATTGAAGTATATAGTGCTAGGACTATAGTCAAGCGATGGTGTGTCATCTTTGTCTGTATGACTTGTAGAGCGATCCATCTAGATATGGTGAACGATCTATCTACCAACAGCTTCATACTGAGTTTACGCCGACAGATCGCTCGCTTTGGAACTAGCAACACGATGAGATCTGATAAGGGAACGAACTTCATTGGCGCCATTAATGAGATCAAGGCTTACGTTAGAGATTGGAACCAAAGACAGGTGGATGATCAGCTAAGAGTAACAGCATCTAGCTGGACCTTCAACGCCGCCAACGCCCCTTGGTGGGGAAGAAGTTGGGAGAGATTAATAAGAAGCGTGAAGACCGCATTTCACTTTATAGTGCCGTGCCGCGCGTATCTCCCCGACGAACTTTTGCGGACGTTAATGGAAGAAATCGCCGCCTATCTTAACGAGAGACCACTTATGCCATGCCAGTCTCATCGAGTCCCGACTCCCTGGAAGCGCTAACACCCGCGCACTTCCTACTGAAGAAACCTGTAGCCATGCTCCCACGATCGGAAATCACGGACGGAGACGAATACTACCGACAAACTTGGCAACTTATGCAGTTATTATCCCTTCGTTTCGCTGACCATTTCGAAAAACATTATCTGCCTACGCCACAACTTCGAACCAAGTGGTTTGCGCAGCAAGAAAACGTCAGCGCCGGAGACATGGTCCTTATTGTGGAATCAGATCTTCCACGTAAGCAGTGGCAGACAGGTCGTATCATCGAGACTCGTATCTCCGATGATGGTTTAGTGCGATCGGTAGAACTCGTCGTCATGCGACGTAACTTTAAGAAACCTGGAATTGTGTTCGAAACACAGCAGCTCAATCGCCCAGTTGGTCGTTTATGTTTACTGGAAAGAGACAGAGAACTGTCCGGAAACTATGGAAGGCAAGATACTCTTCCCACGACCACCTCCCTAATCCAACAAACATCTAGGGACTCCCCAACGTAACAGCGTCTGGAGTGGGTATGTGACTATATTATTTTATATTCGTTTTTATTATTTTTATATTAAGTATGTATTATTATGTAATTTTATAATAATCGTTTTCTTTAATTTTATTTAGTAGAATGTTATTTTAGCGATTATTTAGTAGAATTAGTGCAATATATACTCGTGTTTATTACTTAATTACTTATATTATATATTTAGTGCAACGGCGAGAAATAATTATTTTTTCTCTTTCCTTACTGTCCGTATCATATTATAAATGCGTGACTACAGTAAGATGAAATATCCGTACATTGAAACATCCGTATATTAAAGTACTATAAAGCTCCTACTATACTCAAGTATTATTGGTAAGTAGAGTATTAGGAATGCAAAGTTCAGATCCTCGTGTCTTGGCTAAACCAAGCTCTGGGTAGACCTTGGAAACGACTTGCCTCTTCTCACTGACATTGCTTCTTGCAATATTGCTCTCATACCGTATATTAAATAATACATATAGTAGCGTGATGTCCCTTTAACAGTAGCGTAAAACGCAAAATAAATCTGTTAAACCCTTTGACCATCTGTAATTCTAGTCGATTAAGATATCGCGGCACCCACCGATATACTTGAAAGACAAAATTCTAGAATCAATGGTTAACGTCCCCAGACATGTTCTGGAATAAATCGGTGCCCATTTTAAATATTACATAGTTAATATTTATAAAAATCTATTAAAACAAATGTTATAATAGAGTAAATGCATACAAATAAACTCTAAGGAGTTTGTAAACGAAGAAAATTTATAAATCAAAATCTGTTAAAATTTAGATCCTTTAAAATTCTAGTCGATTAAGATATCGTAGCACTTTCCGATACTCTTATAAAGACAAATTCCTAGAATCAAGGATCTCAGTCCCCAGACATGCTCTGGAATAAAATTGTGTCTATTTTAATATTAAATAATAAAATTTATGGGAATAATTTTAAATTCATATTCTTTCATGAATTTGATAAATTGTCATTTTATGCAATTTATAACATTCCCAAAATTCTATTAATTAATAGATCATGGGAGCGGAGATTCACCCTATTAAGTATATTAGCGCGAGAGAATCTCTAATATATAGTCAATAGCCTATAAAATTCATAAAATCATGTATAAAGGGGAATATTGACAATTAAAGAATTACTCTTAAATAGCATCCCAGATCTGTATGCATGAGAATTACCCTAATTCTACTGCTAGCTTTTCATAATGTCATCATAGCAACAACCACGCTAGAATTAGAAGCGAGTTAAAAGAACAATAGAAAGCTTGCCCCATTGAATAGCATAAGGAATAAATAGTGCACTGCTAGTACCCAAGGATACATAATAATAACGTGGCATTCTGGAAGGCACTTGACTAACGGACAAATGGCCCGAATGTGTACAATTTGTGACAGTTGTGTGGAATTTGTGCGTTTATAGGTGAATGATGCTACTAAAGTGTGTTTACAGTAGCTAGTCGCAGTTGTGAAAGTAGCCCTACCTCTGCAGTAAGAACCTGAAGTAAATCTAAGCCCTTGGGACAGACAGTGGAGTGACTCGCGCTGGTTATTGTTGTCGTTGTGTAGCTACTACATTGGCGATAAGCACCGCGACAACAGTACATCGGCGCTGAGGATCTTGCGCTGTCCGGGGGCAGTGAGGGGTAGGCAGCGATGCCCGCTAGCCTAATTATAATTAATTATAATATTGATAAACTCATATAGCAGCTATGACTGAGTTGATAGAAGATGATCTTGGTATCAGGGAGCGATATACCCTACCGTTGCAAGCGTTTGTTGATAGCCTAATACGCGGCGATGCTAGTCCCACTACTACGGAGGACGATGGCCGTTATATCGAACCGCCAATGTCCAAGGAACAACTCACGCGTGAATTGGACTATAGAAAATTCACCGCTCGCTATGCGCATCATAATGGTACGTATATGGACTTCTTAACTACTGGCCATCCTATCAATTTACACGATACGGACGATGTAGACACCAAAAGGGAAATGGTTCTATTTAAATATCATACCCAGCGGAGTCGGAACGATAAACCGAGAATCGAACACGAAAATTCTATTCAAAACCGACTCGAAAGATAGAATGTGGAAGAAAGTTTAAAAGGGCAAGTAGAGGAGAACCCACTGGAGAAAAATCAATACGTTAATGTCCAGGGTCCATAATGTGAATAGTTTTCCCCGGGCACGGGTGCTCGCAGGAGGTCTCCAAACTGCGTAAACGCCGACTAACTGTTTAGCCGACTAACAGACTAACTGTTTAGAGTATTTTTATATTTTAGAAACTGTGATTTTTTATATTTTATAGAATTAATTCCCATTTTCTGGGAGCGGTATAAAAGCTTTTGCGGATATAACAGGTCATTTTTCTCCGCAATATACTGTGTAGGTGTTTTGGCGGACATAACAAGCCATTTTCTCCGCAATGTACCGTGAAGGTGTTTTAGCGGACATAACAAGCCATTTTATGCCGCAATGCGCTAATACTCTAAATAGAGTGTAGTTCAGATGACGAAATCTGTCAGCTGATTTACTGTCGATGTGGAACTTCTTTGTTCAGCTCGCTCAGCCAATCAGAGCGATTTTCATTTTATCTTGCACAGAGGCCTACGGAAAACCGCGCAATGCATTACGGTCTTTGTTTACCTTTCTGAGCGAGAACAACTGCTTGGAAATTCTTCTGTACTTCTGTGTTAGAAGTTTCAGACTTTGGCCAACATTAGACGGCTTTGATTATAAGAACATAAATCTATTATCTTGTCAACTGGCCTGGTCACACATCGGACCTGAAACATTGCTGTATAATAAAACTGCATTATTTTACTTCTGTTTACTGTCGGTTACTAATTATTATATGTTGATGGATATGTTGTTATATTTGGAGAATATCGATAAATAATAATAAAACCCCAATCTTCTTGATTACTGAAGGTAAGAGGGACCTGTTACCGGTAGCAATTGCGACTTACATTACAGTGGTTTTAGTGTGCATTAAATGCTATTTCATAATCCCTACATGTGTCAGTTGCTATCCTCCTTATATATGGTTAAATTCAGTGACGGTCGGCAGATCAGTATGCAGCAGTGTGAAGTCGTATGCAGCAGTGTGACAGATAATAAAGCATCTCTTAAAGAATGCGCTATTTGCGAAAATCAGTAGCCATCTCGTTGTGTTTAGTATAAGTCATAACTCTGTTTTATACTTAAAGCGCCACGTCCTAAAGGAACTGTTAATATTTCCCCGAAAGTGAATAATATTGTCAGAGATTATATAGTAACGATCAATCGAATAATACAGTAGGTCTGCAACGCAATAACTTCAAAGCACCCGAATCCAGTCTCCCTTAACTGTGGGTGAATGATCGCGCATAGACTGGCTTCGGCTAATGTTACTTCATGTGCATTAAATAATTGTTATAGGGTAAAGTCGATTTATAAACAAGAAGACACCTAAAATTGGCAGGTTAAACTGCTAAAGGTCTGAAAGCGCGAACATGTACTGTACAATGTATAAAAAGGAGTTACAGGTACAGCGTACATTTAGACCGTCTGTAAGGTGTTGTAAACAGTAACTGTGAGTTAGTAAACATTTAGTACAGTAAGTAAGCTACAGTAAGTACTGTACAGTCAGACGTTCAGTACAGTACAGCCTACAGCTCAGTAGGCTAAGCCAGTTACTAAACATTAGTATGTAAGCTAAAGTAAGCCAGTTACCGTACTAAATATTAGAACACACTGTAAATATAACCAATATTGGCGGTAAATAAAGGACTAGGCCTACTACTGTATTCGTAAAAAAAAAAAGTAAGCAGAAAACACCCATTTTGCCTTTCCAGATATTTTATTGAGGGAAATTCAGATATTCAGATTTTGTCTTTGTCAGTTTGTAAAAATATATAGTTACTGTATGCTGCACTATATCGACGGCTACCGGCAACCGGGTACTTTAATTAATTAATTCTAAAGTTTTAATTTTTTATACAGTTATAAATTTTAAACTATGAGTGCGGCAAGGGCGGCAACTGTTTAATTTTTAATTTACTACGGTATAAAACATAGCAGCATAGCCTATACTTTATTGAAATTACACGTGCCACTCAGCTGTTCAGATAATGTACTGACGTATATTCAATTCATACCAGCATACAGTATGAACTGATTTATAATTCCCACTTAAACACTTATCCTTCAGCTTCAACTTGTCAGCTTGTCGGATTATGCAACAAAACGGTATTAGTACGTTTGAACGACACTAGCCAAACAAGCCTAAAACCAGAAAAATAATGGTACCGGTACCGGTATAGCAGTATTGTGCACCACCTTGCGGATTGCATGGGTATTATTTATTAATTTTTAATTTAATTTAATTTAATTTAATTTTTGAAGATTGAAGGCAAGCAAATAAGTTACGGTGTGATAAATTGATTAGGGCCTATTAAAAAAAATTATTTCATTAATATTGATTATTAAAAAAAATATTGCATGAATAATTATTGATTATTAAAAAATATATAAGTAATAATCAATAATCAATTATTGATTATTAAAAAAAATATTGCATGAATAATTATTGATTATTTTAAAAAATATTGCATGAATAATTATTGATTATTAAAAAAATATTGCATGAATAATTATTGATTATTTAAAAAAATATTTTTAATAATCAATAATTATTGATTATTAAAAAAAATTATTTCATGAATAATTATTGATTATTAAAAAAAATATTGCATGAATAATTATTGATTATTAAAAAATATATAAGTAATAATCAATAATTAATTATTGATTATTAAAAAAAAGATTGCATGAATAATTATTGATTATTAAAAAATATATAAGTAATAATCAATAATTAATTATTGATTATTAAAAAAAAGATTGCATGAATAATTATTGATTATTAAAAAATATATAAGTAATAATCAATAATTAATTATTGATTATTAAAAAAAAGATTGAATGAATAATTATTGATTATTTAAAAAATATTGCATGAATAATTATTGATTATTAAAAAAAATTATTGCATGAATAATTATTGATTATTTAAAAAAAAGACTCCCCACCTGTCTCTCCCACAGCCACAACACCTCCATTTATCTCCCCCCCAACACCACCTATCTCCACCACATCACCTCCACCTGTCTCCCCCACAGCCACAACACCTCCACCTATCTCTGTATCTCCCCGACATCACCTGACTGCCTGATCACCTCCTGACTATAGGGGCTGTTAGTTGCGCTGTCAGTCAGAGAGGTAACAGCCCATGGGGTAAGGATTTACCCATGGGGCTCTAACTATCAGATAGTCTGATACCAACTGTCAGACAGTCTTTTTCAACTATCAGATAGATGATCGCCCAGTTACAAGTTGCCCGATAGTTGTATTTTTTAAACCCCGAGTGTTGTTGACGGAATCTGTTACTTCCGAAATCGTTGATCGTGGTGCCGGTGCCGGAATTCTGGCTTTGATTAAAAACACTGAACTGCTGAACGATGATGGCGGAATCTACGAAACCCGGCCGGATTCCTAATCCGAGGAGGCGACGGAGTCAATTACGATAAACAATGAAACGATCGCGATGGACAATGGAGTCTATTCAATGTATCCAGAACGATACGATGGCGACGGAGTCTATTACAGTATTACAGTATTAAACACGCAACCAAAGCGATCAGACGATGGCGAAGTAATCTACAAAACAGAACGACAGGAAGGCGATGGAGTTTATTAAACCCAGTAAGATGGTGCATAGCAAAGCGATCGAGACGGATGACGGAGTCTATTACAGTATTAAACACGCAACCAAAGCGAAAAGACGATGGCGAAGTAATCTACGACAATAGAACGACAGGAAGGCGATGGAGTTTATTAAACCCAGTAAGATGGTGCATAGCGAAGCGATCGAGACAGATAACGGAGTCTATTACAGTATTAAACCTGGAACGAAGATGGTGGCATCTATAGGCCTAAACCTGGAACAATGCGAACAAGGCTACTGTAAAGTTAGACTAGACTGGTTTGTGAGATTAACTTGCCAATACTAACTCAATACAATTTGCTTTCTTCGAATTCCTAATAATATATTTTAATCTTAATAATAATTATTCAACATCAATCTTTTAATAAGTCTTGTCAATGTATAAGACTTCCCTCTCCAGGTGAAAATCGACGCAAATAACAGCTTGTTTACTACTAAAATATTACATGTTTACCAAGTTTGGTATAGATTGAATGAGTTACGATTTTAAATTATCAGTGGAGGGTAAAGGCGGTGGGCCAGGATTCAGTTATACTTGAATAAAGAATAGTGATTAAACCAAGGGATACGCGATATATGACACTGCTGTATAAGTTCATTGAATGACTGTTGATTTCGAAACATTTAATTCAAAACTATATAAATGTTAATGTAATGTTGGATTTTTTTTTGTAATAATAATTGACAGATGAATTATATTTCATTAATTTATTTTTTTATCTAATCACATTATTAAATAACGAAGAGTATTGAATATCTTCGGCCGTCATCCCGTTGGTGACTCCATTGGCAACCATTTCGACAGTTTCGATTGGTTTCGGCTCTTCGGTGCCCGAATAGACCGATGGTCGGCGTGGTTGCTGTCCCCATGACTGCTGGACTGAGGCTGCAATACCAACCAAAATTGCCATCTCCAGGCGCTGGGCACTGGAGCAGAAACTGGTGTGACCGCGGTTCGTGGGTGGCACTGTGGAGACGAGCCCCGATCTCCCGGAGGAAGGTGGATGTCTCTGGACCAGGGCGGCCAAAGGCGTCAAAGGCCACGGGGTTAAAGAAATGGCCCGGTCCATTCTGTCCATTAGGTCGCGATACTTAGAGTTTTTAATGCGCTCCGCCCCCTCAGCTGAGTGCCCCCCAGCAATGACTGTATGATGGTTTGTTGAAGGTGGCTGGGAGCCAGTGGATATAGTAATAATTAACGCAAAGATATGATAATAATAATAATACACTCTTTTATTAATCATTAACATATAAAAATTAATTAAAAGGGAGAACATCACCCAGGTTACAAGGACACTTACGGGCAACAATTGCACTTAAAAATATCGTTAAATTAAAAGACTAAAATACGTTTCTTATATATTGTAAAATTTACTAATCCAAAAATCTATCAAAACTACAATAAGGTAAAAGATCTACTTTTTTTTAACAAGTTCTTAAAAACATTAATATTGACTGCCATAACTACGTCTGACGGTAAATCGTTCCATACACTTACTACACACGGTTTGAATAGGAATACTTAGTTATCTCTAATCTAGTAAAACGTTTAAAAAGTTTATAAGAATGTCCTCGATTGCACCGCACCGTATTTGCAAAAGTAAAAAAAAAATCTTGTGGTAGATCAACAAGTTGATGTATAATGTTGTAAGTCATTGTAAGATCAAAAATATGTCTTCGTACTTCTAAAGGCTGTAGTTCTTATGATTAGGTAGGCCTACGTGATATTAGTTTCTCAAACCAAACCTATCCATCCATTGACATCCAAATATATCCAATTTCTCAATCCATACTAATCAGTATGTAATATTGTACACTATAATGCAATACCGGTAATGTCAATGCAGCAATGTCCAACCATACAATGCGTTGAGTGTTATCGGATCAGCCGCCAAGAAATGTTAGGTTAATGGCACCTCGCTCCACGCTCTGTCGCATCAGTTTTTGTAGTGGTCTAGTTCCAGGCTACCAAAATCCGTTAGGCCTAGTGCATGATATAGAATCAGCACATCCTGACATCTGTGCAACTCCTGAACTCACGCGAGCATTTTACAGATGGATGGTGGTCTAATTTATATGGTCTTGTACCGCGAAACCGTGTATTATTTACAGATGTAGGCTAAATTTCGGTTATGTACCGTGCACAGTACTGGTGGGCCTACACAGCTACTGCTATTTTGCCTAATACAGGTCCCAGAGGTAAATCCTTACCCCACGGGCTGTTACCTCTCTGACTGACAGCGCAACAGCCCTCTCTCCCTCCTGAACAGCTGAAACCCTAGTCATCCAGTTTTCCTTACCATCTGCTATTATCGTGCTTTCCGACCCCGATGACGAATCATTTGTTGGCCCCCAAGTCGGATCATATGAGTCACTAGGTTCCCTTGGTGTAATGGGAGAAATGGGACTCGTCATAAGAAATGGAAAGAGCTCCGGAATCGGAGACGCGGTGTCTGGTGGGAGTGGGGAAAATGTCATTTTCATGACCTGGTTAAGTAATTCCATTGCACCCTCCTCGCCATCACTGCTGCACTGGTTCTGGTACCACTAGCACTGCTGTAATTGTAAGATGGATCCTCCTGCTGGTTGTCTGACATATTAATGTAATTATTCAGTACAAATGATCAGTAGAATATAGTGTATAGTACACTAGCAGAATGAATGGCAGTGCAGTGGTAGGCAGTACACAGTACAGCAGTACATACCGCTGTAGGCCTACCGGTAGTTTAAATAGCAATTTGGTTGCTAGGCAGCCGTCAAATACAGCTGGTGGTGGTTGGTGAGTAATTATTTAGTTTTTACATGCTGTATTTTGTGGGGCGAGCCACGAAGTTGGCGGAGCCTTAGCGAATTGACACTGTTAGGGGGTGGGTCAATTTATGCAAATAGTTGTCGTCGTCGTCGTCGTCGTCGTCGTCGTTGTCGTCGTCGTCGTCGTCGTCGTCGTCGTTGTCGTCGTCGTTACGATTTTGACATGCTAATAACTTTGTCGGATTTAAAGCTGCCAAGTTGAAAATTTGTAGGTATCAATATGAGCAAAAGTTGAGATTTTTGAGAGACTTTCAGACACCATCAGTGCAATGGTCTCCCGCTAGAGGGCCACATGTCTAAACATTAAATGGCCACCCATTTCTTTGCTTTTAATCCGTTTAAGCTGAAACTTGGGAAGTATGTACTAGACCATTAGCTGTAAATTTCAAAGGAGGCTAATCTGTCTGCAGTTCTCCAGTCTGCCGCTAGAGGGCGAAATGTCCCGAATGTGAAATTATTCTTCGATTTAGTTGTTTATGATCTGATTACGCTGAAACTTGTCATATATGTACTAGATGACATCCTGAGTCTTTGTGTGGATTGTAATCGGTCCGAAGTTTTCCAGTCTCCCGCTAGAGGGCCACATGTCTAAACATTAAATGGCCACCCATTTCTTTGCTTTTAATCCGTTTAAGCTGAAACTTGGGAAGTATGTACTAGACCATTAGCTGTAAATTTCAAAGGAGGCTAATCTGTCTGCAGTTCTCCAGTCTGCCGCTAGAGGGCGAAATGTCCCGAATGTGAAATTATTCTTCCATTTAGTTGTTTATGATCTGATTACGCTGAAACTTGTCATATATGTACTAGAAGACATCCTAAGTCTTTGTGTGGACAGTAATCGGTCCGGAGTTTTCGAGTCTGCCGCTAGAGGGCGAAATGTAGGAAAGTGATAACCTTCGCGAATTCCTTGATCTTAATCTATTTAAGCTGAATTTTGGAATATACAGTACCGGTATGTACTAGACCACATGCCTCGTCTTTGTGAGGAAGGTGATCGATCCGTAGTTCTTTAATATGCCGCTAGAGGGCTAAATGTATGAAAGTGAAAACCTTCCAACATTTCGTTATTTATGATCCGTCAATCGGAAACTTGGTAGATATGTAATAGACCATAGGCTGTGGCTTTGTAGGGAAACTAATCCTTCCTTCTTCAGTTACCCAGTCTCCCGCTAGAGGGTTAACGTTTTCCGGGAAAATCTGCTCCTATGTTTTTATAATCCTTTCGAGTTGATACTTAGCATTAACTCATTTCACGTGCTGCGCGAAGGCCCCACTTCGTGTATGTGCTGTACTGTTCTTTTGTTAATTATTTGAATTTGCAATGCAATTGTTGAAACACTACGGTAGCAGAATAATGCCAGGGAACACTACCGTTAACTGGGTAGGCCTAATGATTCCGGTAAACTGAAATATGGGTTTACAATTTTTATACTGAAAATGCCTATGCCTGTCGAGCTCCACACAACACATTCTGACAAGAAATGACGGAACGCACTGTCTGGCTGTTTGTTTAGTAATGTGAGATCTACCTATCACCTATGTAATGTGCAAAACTAATGATTTTCTATGCTATGTCAGTATGCAGTCGGTGAGAAGTCAAAAATTGGACTTCAAGTCCAATTTTAGACTTCAAGTCCAACTTTGGACTCCAAAGTCCAATATTGGACTTTAGTACAACTCCAAGTGTACCCATGCTGCCATACTGTATATCGGTATTTAAATCAAAACTGCATCCCGTATCAGTACATATATATTACATAATTGCAATGCAACATTATTTTAATGATCAAATTAATTATTATATGTATTATATAAACAGGGATCGCACACGTACAGTTAGACATCAGTAGTTACTTTTTGCGGTAGTGGTATGGCTTTGCGGTAGCCTTACTGCCTTAGCGGTGTATACCGCGGTAGCGTAGTTGAGTTATAGCTGTATAGTTCATTCATACCCATACTGCCATACCTGTGGTATTTTCGTATGGCAAAAATAAGACTACTGTAAACTGTAACCTATTGCTATTATGTTATTGAGTTCATGTTTATTGACTAATTGTTTTGATTAGGTTCACTGTGTCAAGTACAATGCACACATCTCTGCATCTCCAACCAGACACTATATAACATTAGAGTTGGAGGTGTCTCATTCAGTCATTGGTTCCCCCAAGCTTGACACTAGAACAAAGCCGCCTCCGCTTTGCAGGACATCGCTTTAAGCCGTGAGGACCAGCCAGTGCACCTCATGGAGTGAATAAGCATGGTGGACAGCCCATGACTTTCTTGAGACGCATCTTTCTTACTGTCTTAAAGGACACTGGCCTTGAAGATGCGGATGATCTAGCAAATGTCATGGCTGATAAGGCTGTAAGAGTGTAAGGGAGTTGTGGAGGCGCACTTTTGTCAACAAGCCGGCACAGCATTCTTAATACATAATAGGGCCTATACTGCTATATATATAATGCAGCTGCAATGAATCATGCCGATTGTAGTAGTAGTACGTGGTGAGGTTATAGGGCTCCTTCAATTGGTAAAGTCAAAAGTGGCCGTTTATTGTTTTAGTTAGAAAAGCCTGCCTCTGTAACCTGTTCCTTTCCCTCAATTGGTTTATGATTATGACGTGTGTTACTTGTTACTTCTGTACTTATTATGTGGAGACCCCAACGCGTTAATCAGTTACTAATCCCATTTCATTATCCTGTTATCCAGCTGTTTTATAATACCCTTCCTGTTGTATGGAAAAATTAGAAGAGATGGTGGTAGCATCAACTTGTAGTATTTCTTTCTGATAGGGCTCCCACAGCCTTAGACGAAATCGTAGCTTGTACTGTAGTTAGCCTTAGCAGCAGCTGCAGTTGGCTAACCTGGCATTGCTACCAGTATCCACCAAATATAATTTGTAATTAAATATTTGTTGGAGCATAATCTAATCTAGTCCTAAAGACACTATAATATAAAGTCCTGGGTACATAAGGCTGTAAGGTTAGACATAACATGAATGTAAATTGTGAACTAAACAATATATGCTAAAAGCTAAAAGTAAAGTACAAAGTACCTATAATGCTAGAATGTACCATTTTATTCTAAGTACAGTACAGTCAGTACACTGAAGATACATACAGAGCTGCAAAGGTAGCTTTCCATAACTTAACAGCTGTCTGGCTGTCTCTCATCTGTCATGCTTCATGTACCTTTAAGTTCGATTCTCAATGTCACGTCCAAAATTGGACTTAAAGTCCAATATTGGACTTTTGTAAAAATTCAAAGCCTTATAAAAAAAGTTCCCCCTGGTGAATTTCAGGTCCCCCTGTTCAAAACTCTTATTTTTTGATATATTTTCGATTAAAGAAAAAAAATCCCGCCCGATCCTATTACCCAAGGCCCTGGAACAATTGGCTGATTTGAAGTCCAATATTGGACTCACAGAAGTCCAATTTTGGACTTGAACTGGAGTCGAAGTCCAATTTTGGACTCAAGTCCAATTTTTGACTTCTCACCGACTGGTATGTACATCCCTATGTCAGTATGTAGGAGGAATGTAGTTTTATATTGTATGCAAATTCAACAGTTCAAACCATATCGGTCCGACGAATCTGTACAAAAAAGTACAAAATAGTACAAAAGAGTACAATAAAGTGCAAAAATAGTACAAAAGAGTGCAAGAATAGTACAAAAGAGTACAAACGAGCGAGAAACGCATACAAAACGTGTATACCAGTGTAGTCTACACTACACTACACTTGTATATAAATATAATTAGGGCCTAATTGTAAGCAAATGCAACGGGACCGAAATATGCGCCGCTACAGTGTCAATCACTAGCGGCCTTGGTTCTGTGGTCAGTATGAAATGATTGACAGAACTTTGATTCATGTAGATTTTGACTGGCTTACAAATAGAAATAGGCTACAGTTCATATAATACAATATAATGCAATACTATCAGACTATGCAGTGGGTAGATAAAACTCCTATAACTCAACTCAAAATATAATTATATACTCATAAAATATAAATTAAATATAAAATAACTCAAAATTTAGGTAATAGCCTTAAAGTAGCCCATATACCAGGATACTGAAGGATAGACTGTATGCTACATTATGTAGGCTATGTATGTCTGTATGTACCGGTACGCCTCTATCTTCAACTTTATTGAGTTCTCCCTCTGCAATTTTGTGGGCTTGGGACCGTTTTTTTGTGTTTTTTAAACACAAAAGGCTGCATTAAAACAGTAAAACCCATAAGATTGTATTGTAATAGGGGCCTAATCTCTGACTGCTAGACAGCTAGATCAGCCCCCGCTCAATGCATGGCTCGCCCCACAATCAGACAATGCTTTGTTTTATTTTGCACATCATGTGCGCCCCTCTAAACGATTTGAACTACACTTGGATACACGTTTTGCAAGCGTTTCTCACTCGTTTGTACTCTTTTGTACTATTTTTGCACTTTATTGTATTCTTTTGTACTATATTGTACTATTTTGTATTTTTTTGTACTTTTTTGTACAAATTCGTCGGACCCAACCATATCCCAGGTAGCACAAATACGTAAATTTACGGTAAATTTACGTTCATTATTCGTCCAGACGTTCTGGATTTATGTTCATATGACGTTGTATTTCTCCCATAAGATGCTATTGATGCTAAACGTTCAATAGTTCAAAGTTGGCCGTCAGAAGTACCGTAATATGAACGGGCAATTGAACGTAAAAGAGACCACAGGCAATCTATGTTCAAATGACGTGTTCACTAGACGTTCATTTCTGGTGTGTTATAGGTCCATATTAGGTTGAATAAACGTAAAAATTTAACGTGAGACCAACCAATCACTGTTTGTTGGTGCATGTTCTGTGTAGAGAGGGGAGGGGGGGGGGGGGGGGGGGGGGTAGCCTACCTTATCCAATCCCTACACCCTATCCTACGGCCCTACACCTACAATACCCTATACATTTAGAGAAGGAAGCATCAGAGTATATATGAAATTATTTAATCGATAGTGATATAAGAGTATCCATGATATATTATGGTGATGATCCACAAATTCGCATTGGATTAGTTAGATTTCTGTATTTTATCTTATTTCCAGCCAAAATAGATTATTCATATTGATGAATCTTAAAAAAATTAATTAATTTTATGACCTTATAATTGATATTTGAAATTTTGTATCTATGCAATAAGGCAATAATACATACAAAAATCAATTGAAACGTAAGAAAGGTTTATATAATATGATAAATTTGTAAAATAAAAAATAATGTTTTGCGATTAAAAAAATTACCCTACGCATGATAGAAGTTTGAACATTCCAACGCCCATATATCCGATTTATCTCAACAAAATGTAATGGTATTTGGTCAGTTGGTATCAAAATAGACAAACTTTTGCGGTTTTCTTTGTTTGTTATTTTCTTGGTTCATTCAATAGGCCTAATATATTCTAATAATTTTATTACAATTTTTCGTGACATAGTACTAGTGTATTAGCATTAGTAATCAGTAGAATCACCTTTGTCTAATTTTGATGTTATTTGTTGTTTAAAATGTTTAAAAATGCGTCAGCATTGTATTGGTTATCAATGTTTTGTTGTGTGAATAATTTTTCGATTACTTAAAGTAATTGTTTTGTATTGAGAATGAACCATTAGTCCAGATATAACTAAGCGGAACCACACCAACCATACAAGGAATAGGCTAACCAACATAAAAAATAATTGCAAAATAATAAATAGTCAGATAATTGTATCACGAACAAGTTTGAACATGCCATTGACATAACAAGTTAAAGTAAATTAAGTTTGAACGTTCATAAATGTTCAAACAACGTACATATTTAGGTACAAAAAAATGAACGCATAACTGGACGCAATTTCAACGTTCAATATTCGTTTGTTTTGGTACATATTCAATTTCTTTAAAGTTAGGACGTTAAATTACCTAATGTGAACGTCACAATTTGGTAAATTACTCACAACGTCAGCAATTTTTACCAATTTTGAACAATATTTCATTGATGTTCAGATTCGCATAAAAAAAGTACCAAATATGAACGTTCAATTTTTTTCGTGGACGTCCTGTGCTACCTGGGATAGGCCTACAGTCTCACAGAAGCCTAGGCTAGGAAGGTGGAAGGGGTACCGCTACCGGTAACCCAGCCCATATATCTGTAATGATCTGCTGGATAAATTTTTTTCTTAATTAAGAAAAATCAAGACATAAAATTTTTTAAATAAGAAATAAGTTAAACTCCTAAATAGGAAGTCCAAAAAATATTTCCTATATAAGAAATTCTCGGAAAAAGTAACGTTTTTAAAATGGCTATAGAAAGCGAACGCACAGATAGTTTTTTTTCTAGTTTTCACAACAGACGTAGTAGGCCTATAGATTATCCTCCAAAAACCAGGAATTCAAATATGCCGCTAAAATTTATTTCAAAAGATAATGAAGAAAATGTTCCGAAAAACGGCCAAAACTTCCTATAGGAAGCAAGATTTCCTATATAGGAATACAAAAATACTTCCTATTTAAGAAACCTACCCTAACTGCTAGGCCTAACTGCCTAACAGTTCAGTATACAGGTATAGGCCTAACTTATCAGTTTATACCTTTTTATAGGATACCGGACCTGTATAAATTATTTTTGTCTTTTTGGGTAAGTTTTTTGGGTAGGCCTAATATTGTGTTTTTTGGGTAAATTTTTGTGTTTTTATGTATTTTTTTGTGTTTTTTTGTGTAATTCGTAGGACCGCCAAAAAATGTAAAGTCAAACAGTGTCAAACCGCAAACTGCAAAGTAACTGTAATTTGCTAATGACAACAGTCTGTAAAGAGGGCAGTATTTAGAATACTGGAATTGAATTGGCTGTGATTGGCTGGCTTGTACATCAACCATCTAGAATGATGACGAGAAATTGAGGGTGTGCAAGAATGCAAGATACAGAGATAGTTTATTGAGGTGAAGTGGAAAATGGGAGCAAAATGGGCTAAAATCGCATTCTGCTCTTCCTCCTTCAATAATCTGTCAGTATGTCTCAATATGGCTGTCTGCATGTGGTTCTGCAGTTAGGCTTATTATATTGTCTTTTGCCTACCGGTAGGCCTATATGTTGCTAAAATTTCAAAACGCAAAATGTACTCAATTTGCCCAAATCGCCGGGTAGCAGCCACCTTTCTGGTTCTTTCAATCGCGACCGGTAGTCTGACTTTACTGCTTGGTTTGTTGGTTGCCAGACCGGGACTGACCGCCTTGCAGTTCTCCAAACCAACAACTTGTCAGACGACCTCCAGTAGTGTAATCGGAACGCAGACCTGCTCCTGTGGGAAGCGATGCCTCTCGTCCTACCCGTGCGTAAAGATATCGGTATCTTATGAGATCGGTTCCGAACTAATCGAGAACGCATTATTGCACGAAGATCAGGTAAGCTCTGCTCCGTTCTGACTGCTACTGGGAGTGGGAGACAGGTAGGTAGATGGAATACATCTGTACATTCATCTGTTCATTACCGGTATTTGTTTGATTGTCCAAGATGTATTATGCTTTGCTTACACTGTTACATATTCTGATACATATTCTAGATCAGTTACCGGTACCAGACCGGTACCGAAAATTATGCAATCGCGATGTAAATACAGAAATAGGGCCTGTGTCATAGGCCTAATACAGTAGGGCTAGGCCATACCTAATAATAATAAAATGTTAAAATAATTGTTATGTTGGTTTTCAGGTTGAGTTACTTCCCCCGGTGAACTGCTCCATAAAGGCTTGCCAACCTAGCGCGAGCGACAATGCGAATCGCGTGAACGAGTTCATCGACCAGTTCGGAGTTGTTGGCTACAACTTCACGTGCTGGTCGAGTCCCGACCAACGCAAAGTTGTTTTATTAACCGAGAAGTTCTCGACTTCGATGGTGGTAGTCTCCTTGGTTTTGCCTCTTTCTCTGTTCGTATGTTCCGTTCTTGGTCTCGTTTTCGCGTGTCGTTCTCTCGCTCGTCAGGGCCACGTCGTGCTGCGAAACCGCCCCCAGAGTTTGCCGCAGTTCAGTCATCGGAAACTCGTGGAAGACGACGAGATTAACAACCCGTTCTACAGATGAACCCGCCAAGCCGATTGGTTGGTTCCCAAGTTTTATTTATCTTGCTGCGATCTCATATTGTTTGACATTCTAATTAAATGATAATATTTATACGTGCAGATTTTTGCAAAAAAGTGATGCCGATCTACTAATAAAATATATATGTTATTTTTGTTTAATTTCTTGAGAAAATTATTGTAAACTAATTATTATTAACTATATAATGTATTTAGCATGTAGATTTATTTACTTTCTGTTATTTGTATATATTTATTTTTCCCTTTATTTACTTTACTATCTATTCGTTATAGTGCTATACCTATAATATATAATTGTAGTTTTTTATACCATAAATAGGTCTGATGTTTCTTCATATTTTGTTATATCGATTGTATTTGTGTCTTTGTGCTGCAGTTTTTTAAATTTATAAAACACCAACAGATAAACTCAATATTATAATAATAAATAGGGTTGGTGCGCGAAATAATAGTTGGGCTAGAAACAATCGAATAAGGGGTAACAAGGTGCCCTGAATCGAGTGGCGGGATGTGTTTTTTGTAAAAACACGAGGAAGCGGTCGAAATGGCGGGTTTAAGTGAGCGCGGGAAGCTAATTTTGAATATCGGCTGTGATTGGCTGCTACATATTTGACCTCATTACAAAGTGATCAGATTTCTTATCTTGGTTTCTATGGAGGGTAATTTTAGATCGATTAAAATACACATTTAATCTCAATTATTCCACACGTGGCTTATATCAATTGAAAGCGGAGAGTCTTGGGCGTTTTTTGACACTAAAATTAGTCAAATTCATGGCAATGAACATTGATAAAATGAATCAATTCACAATTATAAACTCGCAGATTGCCTGACCGGTCTGCAAGTAATACTGAACCACTCAGCCATATCCACCTATTGCATTGCAGTATCGGAGTATTGCTGTGTTGCAGGTTAAGTTCATTAAGTTGAAATGTGTACCAGTCGGCTCACGGCTGTAGCGTAAGAGTGGTACAGCGGTAGGTTTACTCAACGTAATGAACATAAGAAACAATACAGCAGCAGCAGTAAGCCTATTCCGATACTGCAATGCAATAGGTGGCTAGGGCTGAGTTGCATATGGGGTCAGGCAATCTACCAAGTTTGCAAAATTGCAAACATTATTATATAAATGTTCATGATCATGAATAAGTAATTGTAGTGTTAAAATACGCGCAAGACACTCCGATTTCAATTGATATAAGCCACGTGTGGAATAATTGAGATTAAATGTGTATTTGAATCGATAGAAAATCTCTCTCCATAGAAACCAATATAATAAATTATCAGAGCACTGCGTAGTGACGTTAAATATCTAGCAGCCAATCACAGACGATATTCAAAATTAGCGCGCCCCAACCCTATTATACTATAAAGGTACAACACTGTATCAATTCCGGCTTCAACCCAACGCTAATTCCCACGATAAATAATCATTTTTGTATATCCCGTATCCTCCCTACCTATAATATTTTCTTTTAATCTTATTCTATTTTTAATAGATCTCTAATAGATTTAATATTCGACACAATAAAAATTCATCCCTCTCCAGCGGAATTTCGACGCAAATAACAACCGATTACTCCTAAAAATAAAACTGTAACCTGTTCTATTGGGGTTCGTTTATTGTTTTAGTTAGAATAACGTGCCTCTGGAACCTGCTCCTTTCCCTAAATTGAGAAATTAGCATTTAGACGACATATTAATTCGCCAATGTGCCCCCCCCCCCTCCCCACCCCCGGCTCCACTGGTTTACAATTTATAACCACCAATTAAAATGTAGATCCCTTGGTTTAATTTAGAACCGCGGTCATGTTTTTTAAGTGTATATGTATTGTATTGTATATATTTCGAGTTTATTAATATGATATTAGATGACGGCATCCATTACTTAAGAGTTATATAGTTATTTGTTTTTCTTTTAGAAAGCATGTTTTTTTTTTTTTTTTTTGTTTTTTATTAAGATTTTATTGTTTGAATCGAAAATTCATTCCAAACTGAAATTCCAGTTGTTGTTGTTACCAGGGATAATATTTAGAATTGTGATATTCAGATTAATATAATTATTATTTAGTTGTTAAGTGTTATACGTTTTTTTTATGAATTCATCATCTTTGGGTACAGTCATGGCAACAGGCGATTATATCATCAACGATAAATGATTAATAACTCCCTGAGGCTGTACCAACTGGTAAAGCGAAAGAAGGATAGAATGTTGTGCGAGTGTCCGTTCAAAACTCAAAGCGGTTTTGCAACAATCAGTTTAGAATTGCTATTCAAAATATTCAAAAGGTTCGTTTAAAAAGTCACAATTACGGTAGGGTATTTTCTAAATGAGTTAAAATCTTTTCTAAATGTGTCAAAAGACGCAGAAAAAATAATTGTGCCGATGCTCCAAACGCAATATCGACCGATTATCTTCAAAATGTCCCAAATGCAAAGCTGTTTATTATATTCCTGGGGCGGGCGACACGAACCTCCGTTAATTTTAAAATTAACGGTGTTTTTGTGGTTTCTTAGAAACTTATTGTTGATGGTTTGAGTGCTGTTTCATCTGAAACATCTCAGAAGCAAATGTAAATGGTACACCATGTAAAAGTAAAGTAAAAAATAAGTTTTCTTCGTCCGTTAGGCCAGGTATTTCACACAAAGTGAGACGAATTATTTCCAGTGCGGTCCCCCCGAATTATACTCCCCAGAGGATACTGGATACTGGCCAGTACTCATTTAGCTACCACTTACTGTAGAGGATGCAAGGCATAGATGCGTCTTGGCTACAGTATATAGCAGTTACACTACGGGTACATTGTCATGTTTAAACAATAGCGCACACAATTAGGATGGCCAAACGAACGAGTAAGGAAGCTTTAAGGTTTTGCAAGTAACAATGAGATCATAACGGGCAAGCACACTAAGGATGTTACACAGAATAAAAAAACAAGAGAAAAAAAAAGTAAATGCTGTAGGTGGAAAAACCAGACAAAAGAAAATGTTAAAGACTTATGGTCTAATTTGAAGGACATATTTCATTAGAGGTGAAAAAAAAAGGTGATAAAAGAAGAACCGGGGGAAAATAGGAAGAATTAGATTTACTTGAGCGTCTAGCTCCTGAGTAACGTCGAGTTGGTACTGTAGTTTATAGACGACAATTATTGACCGTTTCAGGCGGATGGAGGGCAGAAAATAATATAATATTCAATCTTAATATTCATATATTTATACAATATTCAATCTAATTGCACGGCAATAACTACATGTATTTTAAAAATAAATATTTTATTGAATTGAAAAAATATTGTTTCCCATTCTTCAATCCTATACTGTAGACGATCCGGTTGGGTTTATGACAATTCAAAGTTCGAAAACCGGCCTGAAGGGTGGTCTCCAGCACCAAATTTTTTGAAATTTTCGAATTTTACAAAGTCATTCGTGATTTAGTAATTATTTATGTTTGGGCTATTTTTATTGGTTTGGATCACTCTAATGCTCTATACAAGTATGTAAGTGTAGTGGTACGTCATTTTTGGAGCACCAAAATTAGGGCGTGGCACTTTAAAATTTCAAAATTACTTTATTCGGAAAATTTACTAAAGTTTTTATTTCGAAGCATTTTTATTTGTTTTCTGGAGCGCTGAATCGATTGAAGCCTGAAGACTTAGTGGTTCGCCATTTTTGGTGCACCAAAATTTTTCATTTCATTTTTCAAAATTTGAAGTGCCACGCCCTAATTTTGGTACATCAAAAATGGCTAACCTCTAAGGCTTCAGGCTTCTATATTACTTTCAATCGATTCAGCGGTCTAGAAAACTTATATAAATGCGTTAAAATTTCAATTTTGGTTTATTTTCCGAATCTCGTATTTTTCAAAATTTGAAGTGCCACGTCCTAATTTTGGTGCACCAAAAATGGCGAACCACTAAGTCTTCAGGCTTCTATATTACTTTCAATCGAATCAGCGGCCCAGAAAACCTATAAAGATGCGTTGAAATAAAAAATTAGGGGCATTTTCTGAATATCTAATTTTTCAAAATTTGAAGTGCCACGCCCACTTCTTAGGTGCACGAAAAATAGCATCCACTTCAATTTTTGGAAATGGAATATAATCACATTCGATTCAGCGTCTTGAAAAACCTACTAAATCTAGCCAAAACTGCCACACTACAGTACATGAATTTCACGAAAAAACAGACATAGGGCTCATAAAAAAAACCTTCACAGATAATCTTTTTAGTGTTTGGATCTCATGCCTAACATCCTAAAGAATCTGAAATGAGAAATTGGAAGCAAATTCCGTTATGTGTGGGCTCCTACTAGCAAGTTTAAATTGACTGTACATTTTTTAACATTTTCCAAAATTTATGTGCGAATTTTGCCTACAATCAAGGCGAAAATACAGTCATTAAAAATAACATTAATCCTAGTCTGTTAATTTGCCTGTGTGAGTGATGGTTCAACCTCGGTTGTAGTTAAGAAATAAATTAATTTTGGTTTCCTAGAGATCAATCAACTTCGTTTGAAAAAATAACAATACGCTATTGCGAATTTCGTAATTCCGTAATTCCGTAACGAAAACATGACATTTTTTAAAATAGCTTTTAAACTACTAAACATGTGACATTCAAATTTTAAATTCTCTTCCTCTAACCGTTGGGCAATACGCAATTATTTTCCTTTTGTGGCAATATGTTATATAAGTCGAGATATTTGTATTACGGAATTACAATTTCACGTTATGGAATTACGTTACGGAATTACAACTTTCCAACAATGCATGACGTTAGTCTTGGTGTAGACTGTAGAGTGGTACACTGTGAGACGTTATTGGCGGTGTCGACTGGTACACTGCGAGACTTTATTGTGGTGTAGACTGGTACACTGAGCGACGTTAGCGTTGGTGTAGACTGGTACACTGCGATACATTAGTGTTGGTGTAGACTGGTACACTGAGAGACGTTAGTGTTGGTGTAGACTGGTACACTGAGAGACGTTAATTTTGGTGTAGACTGGCACACTGAGACGTTAGCGTTGGTGTAGACTGGTACACTTCGAGACTTTAGTGTTGGTTTAGACTGGTACACTGCGAGACTTTAGTGTTGGTTTAGACTGGTACACTACGAGACGTTAGTGTTGGTGTAGACTGGTACAATGTGATACGTTAATTTTGGTGTAGACTGGCACACCGCGAGACTTAAGTGTTGGTTTAGACTGGTACACAGCGAGGCGTTAGTGTTGGTGTAGACTGGTACACTGGGAGACGTTAATTTTGGTGTAGACTGGCACACTGAGACGTTAGCGTTGGTGTAGACTGGTACACTTCGAGACTTTAGTGTTGGTTTAGACTGGTACACTGCGAGACTTTAGTGTTGGTTTAGACTGGTACACTACGAGACGTTAGTGTTGGTGTAGACTGGTACAATGTGATACGTTAATTTTGGTGTAGACTGGCACACCGCGAGACGTAAGTGTTGGTTTAGACTGGTACACTGCGAGACTTTAGTGTTGGTTTAGACTGGTACACTGCGAGACTTTAGTGTTGGTTTAGACTGGTACACTACGAGACGTTATTGTTGGTGTAGACTGGTACACAGCGATGCGTTAGTGTTGGTGTAGACTGGTACACTGAGAGACGTTAATTTTGGTGTAGACTGGCACACTAAGACTTTAGTGTTGGTTTAGACTGGTACACTGCGTGACGTTAGTGTTGGTTTAGACTGGTACACTGGGAGACGTTAGTGTTGGTGTAGACTGGTACACTTCGAGACTTTAGTGTTGGTTTAGACTGGTACAATGCGAGACTTTAGTGTTCGTTTAGACTGGTACACTACGAGACGTTAGTGTTGGTGTAGACTGGTACAATACGAGACGTTAGTGTTGGTGTGGACTGGTACACAGCGAGACATTAGGGGTGTAGACTTGTGCACTGAGAGACGTTAGTGCCGTTATCTCTAACGTTGGCATTCAAAGTATTGTATTAAATTACCATTTTTATACACCATGGCCCGGAATATAGTGTCGTAATTCAATGAAACGAACCCCCCCCCCCCCCCCCCCCCCAAATGTTTCTACAAATCGTAATGATAAATGAGATGATGAGCCATTATTTTTATTTTTGCTTTCAATCTTTAGCTACAAGCGATAAAAAAAAGAGTCTCCGCCGATATTGCACTAGTTCCACCGCAGTTATTCTTCAACCTTATAGTGATTTGTTGGTGCTGATGTAAAGCTGGCTGTGCAAGGATTCCAAGGATGTAAAAACATTTGAATTTGGTTGGGAAATAGCTGCAATGTAACTGGTGCAATATCGCCGGCGACTCTTTTTTGTACAGTAGCTATAGATTAAAAGCAAAAATAAAAATTCCGGCTCTCCCACTAAGTGGTCGGGAAATGAAATCCTCTCCGTTTCAAATTTCAATCAATCTCATTAGACTTGTAGAAAAATTGGCGGGGGGGGGGGGGGGGGGGTCGTGTCATTGAATTATGGCACTATATTCCAGGCCATGGTGTTGTATGTATATCACGATGACAATTATCCCAGTTCAATAACTTCGCCAATTCGCACGAAATTCCGTAACGATCTGGTTTGTATTTCCGTAACGACACCAATAAAGCTGTAACACCAAATTGATTGCTAAATATGCTTAATCTTTACCATGGCGGACATTTTGAACATCTCTACTTATGCGCAATATGTTTAGTTTATATTTAAAACTCAATAATTCGCAGAACTCTCACTTTAAAAAAATTCAAAAAAAAGCATTGTCTTTTTTGTGTAATTCCGTAACGTAATGTTTGCGATATTAAAAATAATAAATCCGAGGCAAATTGTATAAAACTAACGAAACCAATGTGTTCTCTGATAATTTGTCTTACTATGCTCCACAAATTAAAGTTCATTTAAGTCATCTTCGAAACACCATAATATAGCTAGGCCCTACTGGTTATTAATAGCTATACACCGCCTACCGGTAGGTAATGCAGTAGGCCTATCTGGCTGTCAGGCAAATTTCCACCTATTGTTTACGTGGTATCCAATGACGGCGTTAAGTAATGTCCCCTTAGTGGACATTACTTAACGCCGTCATGGGTTACCACGTAAACAATAACACCAAATACAATACTAAAAGTACATGCCAATACAATGCTGTAATGTCCTCTAAAGTTGTAAAGTGCTAAATAACAACTCGCTGTTTATACTAACGGCGTTGAGTAATGTTAAAATTTTGGAATAAAGTACTTTGCAACAAGTATGTATATGTAGTTTTATTCAAAAATTTTAACATTACGAAATGATACATTGATATATTATAAGTGAAAGAAACTGCACAAATTAAATTAGTTGCTGTATAACTAAATCTAAAAATGTCATAAATTATGTTATAAATAAGTTAGCTTATATTTATGGTGGCGTTTGGAGCCATGTTATAATAATATAGCTAGGCCAAAATGGTTATTAATAGCTATACACCGCCTACCGGTAGGTAATGCAGTAGGCCTATCTGGCTGTCAGGCAAATTTCCACCTATTGTTTACGTGGTAACAAATGACGCCGTAACTTTACAGCCCGCCCTCATTGGTTACCACATAAACATTTAAACAAGGGACACACCCAATACAATACTAAATGTACAGGCCAATACAATGCTGTAATGTCCTCTAAAGCTGTAAAGTGCTAAATAACAACTCGCTGTTAATACTAACGGCGTTGATTAATGTTACAATTTTGGAATAGAATACCTTAACGTAGAGTCCTCCAGTTAGTGCAACGGAGCTTTGAGACGCTGGCTTCCGTTAGTTAAAGCCGCCGTTTTTTTTAACGGAGGTTTCGTGCCGCTTATGATTTTATTTAACGGCGCCGTTAGCACTAACGGAGCTTACTTGTCGCCCGCCCCTGAAATTTACCTTTTAATATTCTAAATTCCATTCATTTCTGCATCATGCATTCGATCTCAACCTTTTGATGACGTTTCGACTTCCACTTCCAGCACTGAAACTTATACCGGTAATTAGAATCATAATGTGTATTTTTGAGGCTGTAATTATGGAACTATAAATTTAGTTCAAATATGTTAAAATTCAGCTTGGTCTAGTGGTGACATTACTGGGCTTCCGATTAGGGAGCCCTGGTTCGATCCCTAGATGGGGCGGTACTGTTTGGGCACAGTGCTTTAAATGCTGCAGCCTAGCCCAACCCCGGCTTTCATCCTTCTGTGGTCGATAAATGGGAACCAAGGCAACTTGGGAAACAGAGTGGAAGGGTTTACTGTGGAAGATCACCCATGGTGGTGAACAGGCATTCCTTGGCTTAACGAGCCTAAAAAAAAGATTCTCCCATTTTCACATTTTTAATAGTTAATAATAATAATTGATCCATCATAACTTACTTGTTTATCGAATGGATAATACGTGACATCGATGCGACAAGATGTTTCGCTTATCGCCGGACGTAACCAACTCACTTCCCCTTTGTAGTTGATCAGGATGTCTGTAGAATCAGCCTCATGGGAAGACAATATCTTAACCCTGAAACAATACACAACTAAATAATATAATTACAAGTTACTTTGGAAACATTTTTACTGAAGAAATGTACTAAAATAATGCGTGTAATAATTTTCACTTTACTATCAGTAAAGTGAATATTATACGAAAACGGTTTAGGAACTCTTCTTTATTATTAATTATGATAAACTTTCATATAGAAAAAAATACAATCATCGAAAGCCGTTAACGCGGTCCTGTAAATTTAAAAACGAAAACTTAACCCAATAAAACGGGCGGCACTGAATGCTTTGGGTGGAGACAGGCTTTGGGGGAAATTTCTTAGAACTTCGGGAGTTTCTTATATTTTCACACACGTGTGCTTTGCACTTATCAATTCAGTGTATTGTGGTTGCAATGAGCTATAAATCAGTTTCATGGCTCCAAAGGGGGAATCGTGATAATTTTATTTTTTTTTATTTTACTAGGATGTACTTACAATACTGTACTTACAATTAAATGTAATGTAGGTAGATTTTTAGAGTCAGGATCAAGGAAGGGAAACTGAATGGCAGGTTACAGGGTTAGCTAATTAGCAGAGGGGTGCAGAGCTGGTAGACGCTAATGCTATCCACCGTATTGTGCATGATTTGGGGAGGCACCAAGGCGACTTGGGAGGCACTAATCAGACACAGACTAAGGTAATACTTTAACTACTATAATGAGTAACAATTAAACTAGAGTTAGTGCAAAGCATAATAAATATCCCCTCCCATAAATGTAAGGGGGGGGGGGGGGGGGGGGGGGGTATGGCATACTTTTAGTATTAAAACCCCATTTTATTATTCACTCATATTTTTTTAAGGAAAATAATTATGTACTCTTATTTTTATATGTGTAACTAATTTAATTGCATTATGTTCTCATTTTAAAATGAGTACACCTATAATTCGGGAAATTTTGCAATTTTGTACTCATATTTTTATAAGAGTCACTAATTCAAAGAATTATGTACTCATTTTAAAATGAGTACACCATTAATTCGGAACATCTTTCAATTTTGTACTCATATTTTTATAAGAGTCACTAATTCAAAGAATTATGTACTCATTTTAAAATGAGTACACCATTAATTCGGAAAACCTTGCAATTTTGTACTCATATTTTAGCCAATCGCGAATTTGCGCCTCATCTTTTAATAATTGTCACCCATCTTTTAACCAATCACGAATTTGCGCCTCATCTTCGAATAATTGCCACCCATCTTTTAGCCAATCGCGAATTTGCGCCTCATCTTTGAAAATGTCACCCATCTTTTAACCAATCACGAATTTGCGCCTCATCTTCGAATAATTGCCACCCATCTTTTAGCCAATCATTGATAAGGCCTTTCTCCACTGTTGTAAAGAAGTATAAAGGGTGAATCGGACTACTGTTGAAATCATATGGTTTCTGTGATAGCTTATGATAACGACGGTACATAAAGTTGCTGCACTGGCTATCGAGAGTTTAAGATTTACTAGTGGATGTGGGTGATTGGGTCTGTAAAAGTGGGCATAACATAAATGATTACTAGGCCTAAGTTGTATTGCCGTCATTAGTATCTTAGTCACTATTATTTACTTAATGTAGTTAGTGTTTCTAAGTTTCCAAAATTTTAATTGAGAAAAATACATTACTATATTGTAATTACTATATTGTAATTACTCATATTGTATTATTATTACTATATCATACTTTATCAATAAAGATAAGTACAGAGATAGCGGAGTCAAGATACAGGAAAGTAGAGTTTAGTTAAGTGTAATCTACAAAACATTATTAAATACAATGTTAATACAAGTAAGTTGTATCTAAGAAGCAAAACATTAAACCGGTAATATTTCTGACCAGTTGTTACACGAGCTTAGTTGCATTCGTAAATTTTCAGAAGTGAACATAGAGTTAAAATAGAAACTAATTTTTTATCCTATTTTGGAACTAATTCTGACATTAGGCCATGTAATCTGGTACTGATAAACTGTACAGTGTAGACTATACATAACATTTGTGTAGCTTAGAGCTTATCATAATTCGTTGTGTTTGGAATGGACCAAGAACAGCGTCGCTGCTGTAATTTACTTTATGGTGATGATAATATTTATTGCACAAGATGTGGACACCGTTTACAACAGTTGTCAGTGCCTCAACATCCTGTAGTTGATCTTACAACAACGACGACGTCTACGAGTAATCAGAATTGGTCGTTAGTTAACCCAAATGGTAGTGGACCTGGACAGTTACAATTTCCAAACACTCAAAACATTAACAGGCCAAGGCGCCCAGCAGAGCTTATAGAGGAATTGAATGCTACAGCCTAGCTAGTCCGCCTCCTACAGTCCTACTTGGTGCAGTCGCTTAGTATATAGACGTGCTTAGTCGCACCTTATATTGGAGTTAAACCTATACTGGCCTACCTGTATGCTGTATAAATTTTATATAAATATATTTATAATGGCGGCCGCGGTTTCCACAAGCAACAACTATGATCCTCTTCTTGGAATGACAGAATCCCTTAGCCAACTCCGGTCGGATCTCAATGAAGAGCACGAAATAGTCGCTGGATCTATGGAGAACCTCGACCACATTATACGGGACATGGTTACCAAGGAAATAAATTCCATAGGCCTATCTAAAACCATGCGACATACCGGTACAAGTAACCATAATGTTGATATTGCCGAGAAAACCGTAGATGCAATATGTCAAAACGTCTACAAAGCTGTTAGTCACGATATAGGCGATTTACGACAGACGTTGCAGAAATCTATGGATAAACTCTCAAATATGTCTCGTACCATATGTCAACTAGCTGACGCGATAGATGAGCAGGAACAATACTCGCGGAGGAACTGTATTCTTATTCATGGGTATGGGCTCCCATTGCCTAATAACGACATCGACCTCCCAGCACGAGAAGTTGTGAAACTCCTTAACACGAAACTCGGGATAGAATTGTCTCTAAACGATGTTGACCGCTGTCACAACCTCAGCCGATCCAATACTGTGTCAAGTAACAAGGGATCAAAGGAACTCTGCATCGTTAAGTTCACGAACTATCGGTCAAAGGCTAAGGTAGTCACAAAGAGACGACTCCTTAAGGGAACCAATATCCTCATCACGGATAGTTTAACAAAACAGCGTGGTGCTCTGCTTACTAAAGCGAAAGCTAAAGGCGGGCCACATTCCGCATGGAGCTCGGATGGAAGGATCTTGGTCGCTCGAACCAGTGGATCACCGATGGTGATTTCGTGTCTTGCCGACATTGAAGCATGGGTACCTCCATCATCTAAAGCACCGTCGGTTGTACCCTACAAGCCGAAGGACCTGGGAAAGAATGCCACAACCAAGACCACACCCAATGCTGCAATGGTTGCTCCAGCTACATCCCCGACACGTTTGGAAAAACGTCAATCACAGACACCATCACTGGTCCAAGGAACTATCCCTAAGCACAAGAAGGGTAAAAAGTAAGTACATAGGTTCACATGACTAATGAACTTTTCATTATTTGTATGTATGTGTAATTAAAATTATCATGGCTAAGAAGCCCTCTGAAAATGTGAAAAATAATATATGCACTGTATATCCTTGTGGTTCCTGTAATGTAACGGTAGGCAAAAACCAAATGGCCATTTGTTGTGATCACTGCAATAACTGGATACACCTAAAATGTATCTCGTCTAATTATTTGAGGTCTGACTACCGTTGTTTTCAAAACTCGAAATATTCCTGGTACTGTTCACACTGCATAGCTGCATCATTACCATTTCAGTGGATTGCAGATGAGGATGAATACAAATTAACAATTACAGACTATAGAATTCCAGGAACAATAAATATTGAGGCTCTTGATAGTATATATTTTGAACCCTACAAAATTTCAGCTGATAATGAAAATGATTTCGATGGAGATATAAATCCAAATTTAAACTTTACTGCTGACCACTCTGCTATCCGCAACTGTCAATATTATTTTTCAGACGACTTTAATAGTAAATATACCGGTACTACTAGTGTTGACAATGATATCTCAATGATTCATTTCAACTCACGCAGTCTGTGCTCGAGTTTTGAAAATATAACTTCATACCTTGATCAATTAGACGTTAAATTCAATTACATTGGAATTTCGGAGAGTTGGCTAAATGAACGGCGCCATGATCTTACAAAATATGACATCCCGGGTTACACTCCATTCTTTGACTGCCGCTCCGAAGAGTCTGGAGGCGGTATTGCACTCTATGTATCTGAAAATATATCAGCGGTACCCAGAAAGGACCTGAAAATCAAGCGATCAAATGACTATGATATGCAAATTCTATTCACTGAAATTTCTCAACCTAAATCTAAAAATATTTTAATTGGTGTTATTTATCGGCCACCCGGTTTAGACATTCAAGATAGTATTGGAAAATTAAATGATGTTTTTAAAAAAATTACAGATGAAGGAAAAACATGTTACCTAATGGGAGATATTAATGTTGACTTGCTTAAAGCGGATTGTCATAACAACACCCGTGATTTCTTTAACTTTCTAACGTCATTCAACTTCTCTCCCACTATTTCTAAACCAACACGAATCACTGAAACCTCATCCACCCTCATAGATAACATATTCACAAACTCCCCAGCTTCTGGTATGAACTCCGGTTAACTTATTGCCGCAATCACTGATCATCTTCCCGTGTTTTTGTTTGGTAATGCCATATCCACAAAATCAATACGAAACAAACATACCTACATTCTTAAACGGAAAATTACAACCCAAAAACTCAGGGATTTTAATGAGTGCCTGGGCAATGTGAGCTGGGAAGACGTATATGATACAATAGATGCTACACCCCATGAAGCCTATAATGTGTTTCTAAACAATTATAGCATTCAATACAATACATTTTTTCCTCTCCAACGCATAAAAGTATCAAACTCATTAACTCCATGGATCACTGAAAGTATAATACGATGTGTAAACAAAAAAGACAGATTATATCTCATCCATATTACAAATCCTTCTCCTGAACATACTCTAAAATTTAAAAAATACCAACACGCACTTAAAACCATTATCAGGAAAGCAAAATATGACTACATGAATAAGGCTCTTGATTTAAATACCAATAGTCTGAAGAAAATATGGACATCTATAAACCTACTAATTAATAAACGAAATAAAAATCCAGCCCCATCACTAATATTCCATAATAAAAAAGCCATCACCAACCCAACAAAGATTGCTGCTGTGTTTAATGACTATTATAGTAAAGTAGGTAGTAAACTTGACTCAGAAATCCCTATCCATGACTGCTCACCATTAGACTACCTCACTAATACCATGATACCACACCGCCTAAGGGATTTCACCGCAGTCACAGAACAGCAGTTAATTGAAATCACAAAAAAACTGAATCACAAAGCTGGTGCAGGGTGCGATGGATTAGGTGCCAAGGTAATAATACCCACGATTAAGAACATTGCTAAGCCTCTAACCTTCATTATAAACTTTTCCCTGGCTACCGGCATTGTCCCAGATATCATGAAAATTGCCCGAGTGATTCCAGTGTTTAAATCTGGAGATTCTACTATCCCTATAAACTACCGGCCTATATCAGTCCTACCTTTCTTCTCAAAACTAATAGAAAAGGTTGCATACGAACAACTTCTTGTGTATATAACTAAACAAGCAGTCCTTACACCCGACCAATTCGGATTCCGAAACAACAGATCCACCCAATATGCATTACTCAGTGTATTAGACTATATAACTGAAGCCTTAGACAACCACAAAATGACCCTGGGTATCTCAATCGACCTATCAAAGGCCTTCGACACTGTGAATCACTCTATCCTCATTGACAAATTGAATCATTATGGAGTCACGGGTGTCCCTCTTGCTTGGTTCACTAATTACCTATGCAATCGCCAGCAATACGTTGAAATCAATGGTGCTAAATCAGATCTGTGTACCCTGACCCACGGCGTACCCCAGGGCTCAATACTGGGTCCTCTGCTGTTCATAATATATGTCAATGACCTGGTAAATGTATCCAAACTATTTAAACATATCCTTTTTGCAGATGATACGAATTTGCTTTTATCAGGTTCAGACATAAATAACATTATTAATACCTCTAACACTGAACTGGACAAACTAACAAAATGGTTTCAAATAAATAGACTGTCACTGAATGTGGACAAAACCAATTATATTATATTCTATCAGACTAATATAAAAAATTATAATACCGATACACAAAAAGTAACTATAAATGGGAAAATAATAAAACAAAAACAATGTATAAAATTCCTAGGCGTTCTAATCGACGAAAATTTAACTTGGAAAGATCACATATCCCACATACACACCAAAGTAAGTAGGAATGTAGGAATCATAAATAGAATTAAATCATTCTCACCAACCCCAGTTCTCACTAAATTATATTACTCACTGATAGAACCTTATTTTAATTACTGCATCTCTGTTTGGGGCCAAGCGTTAATGCAATCAAGTTCGGATACAGCTACACAGACTTCGAGTAAATATAAGGGTCCCCGCCGACGTAGACGCAAACCTAAAAACCAAACAATGAGCATCCGTAAATTACATAACCTACAACAACGCGCATTTAAAATAATTAAATACCACAACCCAACGTTTAACCCACACTGCATACGTTCTCTTTACATTTCACAAGTAGGTGCAATCTGTTTCAAGTACATCAATGGATTACTCCCGAAGGATATTTTTCCACATCTTTTGACTCCGGTAAACCAAATTCACTATCATCAAACCCGTGGATCGTCTCAGAATAAATGCTTCATTGTTAGACATAGGTTAAAATTACGAAACAATTCCATATTTATACAAGCCCCACACATATGGAATTCTCTGCCTGCTGATGCACGACGGGCCGCTTCTTTTAACTCGTTTAAACAAAAACTTTCAGTGCATCTATTAAAATAATTAAATTGTAGTATTACTTAATAGTTACTTTCGTTTAGTTTATAGTTTATATAATATCCATTACATTGTTTAACAGGTCTTTAAAATAAATGATGTACCCTATCTTGTTGATGTAAGTACGTAAGTAGTTTGTTTATATTAGTTTAGATTAGGTGGATTATATTATGTACCCATCTTATAACTGTACTGTATATGCCCCCAACACATATATTTATGTGCCCATCTTTATATCTGTGTGTATATGCCCCCAAGAGTTTTTTTTTTTTTTGTTTTGTATTTGTTTTTACAGAATCTATATCTTAAAGTACTTCGGTTTATACCTACGAAATTGTTTTATACTTAATGCAATATATTAGAATTACTGTCAATATTACAATACTTAATTAGGCCTAATGTAGTTAATAATAAATAAATTAATCGCTGTGTTACTGGTGCCTGAAATAATGGGACTACCCGTCCAGGTACCAGCTACACGTAGAGTACATTATGTGCATGCATATATTATATACAATAGTTATCAATTTATTTAGTACAAATTTGCTCTATATCTGTGTAGAAATTGTTAATAAATCTTATCTTATCTTATCTTATCTTACATTTGCTCCTTATGGTAGTGGAAGATCTACAGGATTGTCAGGACATATCAGTCGTCGGTCATCGAGTTCGAGTGGTAATCGAAGGACATTACCGACAGTGTCAACTAGTGGTAGTCGATCAAGTGGTAGGCCGCGTTCCTCCTCTGTAACGAAGTCAGTCATTGTTATCAAAACAGAAGAAGGCGATACTCGAGTTTGTAAAGATACCATTATTAAACAATGCATGGTAACATATACTGACAATTCCACTCAAGAAGAAGTGCGGTCAGTAATTATGAATTCATTATTAGCACCACCGTCATGCAATTCTGACTTTGAGTTTATTAAAGTTTTCAATAAATCAATTCTACCCCTATCTGTGTCTGATAACTTTATATTTAATGGCCAGGCACTTAAATCGATTTATCCTAGAGATAAACCAATATATGTTCGGATTGAAAATAGAAGCAGCAATGAGTCCACTGTTATAGTCCCAACTACGATTTCCGAGAATGATACATTACCAACAACATTTTTGCAGGGGCAGGCAACCGTTGCGGAACATATCCCAATAACTTCCCCGCAAGTCATTAATAGAGAAGCCATACAAATATATTATGATTCCATGTTAGTGGACGACTCTTCCGATGATGAATGTAATGAGAGAGACATGAATATAGCTCCATCCGGCAATATGGAAGGCATTATTGATGATGCACGCAATTGGAAATTAAGAAAGGAAGACTTGGCTGTTTTGAAGAATTTGCAGCATTACTATGAGTACGACGACACAATGCCAGGATACATAGATGTCGATCTTCTGCAAAAGATATTAATCCGCAGGAGAAAACTAATGGATGATGTAATAGAAAAGGTGCATAATCTTAACCCTGGAGAGGGTATTGTGGTAACATTTTCACGAGAGTCCGGTTGCGACCAAGGTGGCCTACGTCGTGATATGTTTGGAACATTTATTAATGCTTTAAGTAATTCCGCTCTGTTTTCGAATATTGATGGATTAATAATACCCTCCGTAGCTGATATATCTAAGGTGGCCAATGGTCAATTTAGGGCATTAGGAAAAGTGTTGGCTATTGCAATTATACATGGCGAGCTTGTTATTGGCATAATTCACCCTTTAGTTGGGCGATATATTGCATATAATGGCCAGGATGTTGGTTGTCTAGAATTTCTAGAATTGATTCACGAAGTTCCGGAAGTAATTACCAATTTGTTACAAGGAAACATCACAGACGAATTGCGATACAAGTCCTCCGAAATGGGATTGATTATGATTGAAGCGAATATTACTCGCAGTGATTTAAGTCTGCGTAAGTTTGCAGAGTTGTTTCTGAAGTCGTTACTAATATTCAATAAAGGCGCTATAGATTCTCTGAAAGAAGGAATTCTGCCAATTCTGTCCACAAAAGATTTTCCAAGTCACCTTATCTATAAAGTCCTTTCTTGTTCCCCGGAAATAATGGTTTCCAAAATTTGGCGTGAAGCTGAATTCTTGGATCCTCTACAACCAGGCTCAAACGGTTACGAAAGGGAAGATGATATTTCATTTTGGTTTGGCACCTCATTTCAATGTTTAGATGACTGTGGCTCATTAGTTTGGGAACAACACACATTGACCAAATCTAATATTCTTCACTGGCTATGTGGCTCATCCCGGCCGACTATGGTCCCAAAACTAACTGTTTTATTTAAGTACTGCAAAGAAAATAATTGTAAATGTTATCTTACTTATTCCACGTGTGCAATGCAACTCACCATCCCTATTCATATCGATTCTGAACAAGAAGTGAAGCGGCTTTTAGTTGAATCCTATTTCGCTTCTGGGGCAGGCTTTGGCCGGTGTTAAAAAATCAGACAATTATTAATTAATTAGCATCTCGTTATTGCAATTTTCCATATCATTTTTAATTCTAGAATTTAATTCTTTTAATTTTAGAATTCAAACTTTTGAATTGTTTAATCGATAACCAAGTAGGCCTATATTATTAGTGTACTTTAGTTATTAGTAGATAACATTTTATGTTGTTGAGTTTTGTTCTGTGAAATTTGAGGTGTTATAGTAAACTTAGCATCCTTATACAATGTGTATATTGCGCTGTGGGCAGTAATAAAATATGTCACCTGTTTAAATAATATCACACCAACTTCACCATTTTCATTGTTACAACATTGGGATTGAATGGATATCCACAACCAATCATCCCCCTTAATAATTTAAGTTAATTGAAATTGACATATTAATTTATTAACTTTACTTTTTTAATTTAATATCAAGATGAAGGCTCCTTACGTTTTAGGCCCGTGTGTTCCTATTAATTGTACTTTATGCTTATCCAATCTTCGCCCAATAATTACCAATTATTGGAAAGGAACAGGTTATAGTGGGATGCATTTCTAACCAAAACAATAAACGTGAGTCAATAGCACAGGTTAAACTTCCATAATCAATTTTGATTGATAATCATCAATCATCAATTAAAAGTATTAGTTAAATAGGGAACAGTTCCGTATGTGCCAACATTTTCGTTGTTTTTTTTTCAACAAATTTTCATGCTTTTTTAAGGGAGAAGTTTGCCGCGTCCCTCTTACTTACATTTATACCCGTCCGTCCCATAAGGTAATAACAGAAAATTGGTTGCGAAATAGCTGGAAATAATATAAAATTATTATAAACTAAAAATCGATACAAAAAATAACTAGTATCGTTATTCTTTATAATTAAATACAAATTGCTTGCAATATAAATAGCAGTCAACACCGTATTTATTATCGTAATTATCAGACCCAAATCGGTGATTGATTTCACTGAGTAACTGTCTTACAGATTCTTCGGATATAGGACGTTCAATATTGGTAACATCAACAACTGTCTCTTGATCCTCAACAATCGGACCTGACCAATCTACTCCGTAATTATCTAGGTTTATATTGTTCAGCTCATCTGGTACGTTGTCGATGTCACAAGTCGATGTTAATCGGCTATTGATGAAAATCTTCTGGGGGGTCCAGTAGCGTTCAGTGCGTAACCCATGTGCATTCCAACCAATTACAAATCTTTCTAGAGCCGCGTTTATTTGTTTCTTGTAAGTAATATGCAAACAATATATATCATCGACAGAGGAGGGATCTAAATGGGAGTTGTCTTCTAGCCAAAAAAACAGCTCATAATAAACAATAACAACTGTACGGAATACATCTCTCCATAAGCGTTCTATCCTTTGATTGTGAGTACTTTTCCCTGCAATAAAGCTTCCTCGATTTGTGCCTCGATGACTTATCATATATTCGGCGACCAGTCTATTTTCCCATCCCTTATCTCCTCTCACCCTTGAAGGGAGGCCGTATTTCCTAACTGCTTCCTCGAACAATGGCAAAACAGTTGCAGCACAGTTGTTACCCGATGCATAAAGGTATGTAATCAGACGGGAAAATCCATCAACCCCACCTAGTACAGTCAAATTAGCGAAAACATTCAATTGTAAACAATCATGAAATTTCGGTTTCCATCAACATTGAAATTTTAAAATTCCATCAACATTTAATATTCTAGAATATATATAATATCATAACAGGGCCTATATTACCTATTTTGCTATTTCACTTCAGCTTTAGTTATTGATCCGAGATATTAATGTTTTTTTTTAAAGTGGCTTTCAACAACAAAAAAAACTACAAAAGTCGTGGCTAAAATAACATTTTTTTGTTTTTTTTCGCTTTTTCGAAAGTACTAACCATGTATTACGAAGTTCCACCTTATAAGGCTATGATGGCCATCGATGTGCCATAAAGAATTGGCACCCTTTACATTATATCGTCGTCGGACCACAAGCGCTCGCCACCTTGCTGCTGATAAAATGGGGTCGATTTCCCTTAAGACACGATGAACATGTCGAAGCGCGATGAACATATTTTGACTTCGTAGCATGGCATACACGAATCTACATCCCGCATAAGGGAATTGTTGATGAATTTCACCAATAACTTCTTTAATTTGGTTTTCATTCTCTAACGTATTGCGATACAAGTTTCGAACTCCCAAACCAAATTGACGAACTCGGTCCATAATAGTTGATCGACTCACTCCAAATATCGCAGCAATCTGAGTCCAGTTAAATCCCGCCTCTTTGAGGTATTCAAGTTGAGACTTAGTTACGTCGTATCTTGGTCTCCCCGTATTGTCAGGTCCCGGACCATTATGTGTGAGAACATGATTAAACAAAGAAGTACAATCAGGACTGACCCTTATGTACAAGTTGGCGATACGAACTTGTAGGTATTGAACATATGTCAGATACTCAACAATTGCTGAATCATGAGCTGTCAAATTATTAGATTCCTTTATCATAGTTAAGCAATTACATATATTGGTGAGTTTAGCTAATAGGTACTCCTTGAATTCGTCATTAATTAATTGAGGTGAGTAATCAGGTTTTAAAACACGTTCGCATTCGGTTATGATATGTTCCAAATGGTTGACAAATATACTTGCCGGAGTTTCCATGATAAACAATAAAAACTAAACAACTATAAAGTGGCAATGATGAAATCAATTTTACAATATAAAAACAACAATTTAAATAACCTTAATTATAATAAAATAGCAAAATAATAATCCTAACAAATATTAAAAGGGTTTTTTAAATACATAAAAATTATGTCATTCGTGATTGGCTAAAACATGGGTGACATATTTTCAAAGATGAGGCGCAAATTCGCGATTGGCTAAAAGATGGGTGGCAATTATTCGAAGATGAGGCGCAAATTCGTGATTGGTTAAAAGATGGGTGACACTTATTCGAAGATGAGGCGCAAATTCGTGATTGGTTAAAAGATGGGTGACAATTATTAAAAGATGAGGCGCAAATTCGCGATTGGCTAAAATATGAGTACAAAATTGCAAGGTTTTCCGAATTAATGGTGTACTCATTTTAAAATGAGAACATAATTCTTTGAATTAGTGACTCTTATAAAAATATGAGTACAAAATTAAAGGATTTTCCGAATTAATGGTGTACTCATTTTAAAATGAGAACATAATTCTTTGAATTAGTGACTCTTATAAAAATATGAGTACAAAATTGCAAAATTTTCCGAATTAATGGTGTACTCATTTTAAAATGAGAACATAATTCTTTGAATTAGAGACTCTTATAAAAATATGAGTACAAAATTATTTTCCTTAAAAAATATGAGTAAATAATAAAATGGGGTTTTAATACTAAAAGTATGCCATAGGGGGGGGGGGGGTTGTCTTAGACCCCCAAAACTCCCGCTTCGGATTGCATTGTTGCCCAGCTACGTATTGGATAAAGCTAATATTCTATAGAATATTGTATATTTATTACATAGAATAAAATGATGGCCTGCAGCGGAAGCAAATACAATAGGCCTACTGTACATGCAACATTCGAATGCCCATTGCCCATATCTCAGCGGTTTCCCAACCATATTCGAATGTTTTTACATATTTGGAATCCTTGAATGGCAAGACAGGTGCGGGGGGGGGGACTGGACGCAAATCCTTAATATCCTGCCTCAATGTTCAATTCTCAATTTAGGGAAAGGAGCAGGTTACAGTGGCACGATATTTTAACCAAAACAATAAACTAAACACAATAGAACAGGTTACAATTTTATTTATGAGAGTATTCAGCTGTTATTTGCGCCGGATTTCCCCTGGAGAAGGATAAATTATTATTCCGTCCAGTCCCCCCCCCCCCCCCCCCCCCCCCCCCCATCTGTGAATGGCCAGCTTTCCACTAAAGTAGTACCAACATATCACGAAGATGAAGAATAACTGCGTTACGACTGGTACAAGATCGACGGAGACACCTTTTTTTTAAACGCTTGTAGCTAAACAATTAAAGCAAAAATAAAAATTCTGGCTCACCCTATGTAGGAGGGAGATCTCATTAAGATTTGTAGAAAAATTGTGGGGGTTGGGGTACCTTAATTACGTCACTACAGTATATTCCAGGACATGGTTTGTGGACCTAACTTTGGTTCAAAGCACATTGGGTGTGTGTGACATCGAACACTGTAATATTGTCAATTAACTTGAACGAATAAGCGAGACAACCTTTTTATTTAAGACACAATAAGGTGCACTGTAGGCCTACTTTTGTGTGTCAACCAAATTGCAGATGGGGGGGGGGGACTGGACGCTGTTAGTGATGTAATCCCAAACAAATATACGAGAATAACCGATGTGATGCAATAAATGACACGATTATGAGAGTAACAACCAGAGATGACTTATTGGCTATAGCGTGAGTGATGGTATGACATGGTTACAAAACCATCTAAAAGGTGTGAATGCATATTAGAATGTTAAATATGTATCAGCAGAACGAACAATGATGCAATAACCTACAGTGGGAATGCAATAATACAGTAAGGACAATGCATTTGGTTTTTACAGTAGTTACTATAGAAGGGGACCATTAGTACATAGGGGAAATATCAGGTAACTCACGGTGTTGTGTCCAGTATTACTTAGGCCATGGCCTATGATATAGGATTAGGATTACCGGTATGCACATACTACAGTACTATGTCAGTACGGCAGTACACTGTAGTACTTGTGTACACTGGTACGACTGCACAATGTATAGAGCAATATATATCATATCTATGTAATGATGGAACGGTTCTGCCAGTCCAATCTAACCAGACTGCCGTCAAACCGGTAGCCGGCCTATATATTCAAATCAGTCTAATATACGCTACGCGTATATCACACATACCCCTTAATAGTGGGGGGTTGATTGTGTGAGTGTACATTATATTACTATTTATAACATGTTACTAGTTAAATGTTAATAGTAAATGTCCCATTGTGTAGGGCTAATTGGATTGTTTACTATAGTCACTATTCGCATAGCGCGATGGGGGCCTGACTGCCCTCCCAGACCTGGAGGTGTAGGGTGCTTCTGGCATCGAGACCGAGCCGTCTGGTGTTGGTTGGCTGTGGTCTGCGACTGGCGGGGTGGTGGTTGGGTGCCCCGCAATGTGTGCCCAAGTTGGTCGCGGCAGGGCTGGTGAGGTCGGTGTCGTGCGTACGGGTAACGGTGGCTGTGGCATCGGAGTGGGTTGTTGCGGTGGTTGGCCGCTGGGGGGCGCTGCAAAATTCCGGACCCGGAGGAGGACGCGGTTGCGCCGGACGGTACGACCGCTTTCTTGGCGCACGAGATAATCGTGGTTGGGGAGGACCTCCACCACGGTGCCATAGCCTGTCCAACGCTTGGTCGCTGGGTCCTGAATGAGGGCTGGTTGGCCAATGGAGAGCGCGCGTAGGGGGCGTGTGTGGCAGTCGTAATTGGCGCGCAGCTCGGCTGAGTTTTCGGCGGCGATTTCGTCGAGCTCCCGAAAAGTGCGGCGCCATTTTGGGTCGAACGATGAGAAGTGGGCGGGGAGGGCCTCGCGGATGTTCCTCCCGTACAGGAGTTCCGCTGGGGACCGGCCGCCGTAACGTGGTGTATTCCGGAATGCGAGGACGCCCTGTGTGATGCCGTCAGAGTCGTGGTTAGCGCCCCGGATAATTTTCTTCATGGCCTTCACGGCCGCCTCCGCTCGTCCGTTTGTACGAGGTAGGTGGGGGCTGGATGGCTCCAGACGTACTCCCCAGCGCTGGAGGAACTGGCGCACCGCGTCCGACACGAGTTGCGGGCCGCCATCTGGGTGTAGGATGGTTGGAACGGCGGTGGCGAGGAAGAGACGTCGGAGGCAGGGAATAATCGCCCCCGATGTGGTGTCCGCGCCGAGGCGAAATAGTGTGGGCCAGCCCGTGTACTCGTCCGTGCAGACGAGGTAGTTCACGGCGGTCACTACGCAGAGGTCCACGTGGACGCGCTGGAACGGTCGGGTGGCGTCTGGGTTGTGTTGCAGTGGCTCGGGGGCGTGGGATGGGAGGACTGTCTGACACGACTGGCAGCGTTCGACAGCCTGTTTCACATCATTCGCGATGGTGGGCCACCAGACTGCCCGGTTGGCCCGTTCCCGAGTTTTGTTAAGGCCCTGGTGCGAGGCATGGAGTTGGCTGAGTGTATTGGCCCGCATCTCAGTTGGTATGTATAGTTGGGGACCACGTAGTATGAGCCCGTCTTGGGCCATCAGGTCACACCTGAACTGGTAATAGGGGCGGACCCAGTCGTTGGTGACGTCGTGTTTTGACGTGGGCCAGCCCTCGGTGATGGTGGCGAGGAGGGCGCGGTATGTCGGGTCGCGTTGTCCCGCCTCACGAATTTCCTGGAGACGGGCGTCCCGGGAGTCGAGGGTTGGGATCGCGCCGATGGCCGCATTTATTATGTATTCGCGGTCCGTCTCGTCTTCCTGGGTCAGGATTAAGTCGGTGGGGACCGGGGGGTGGATTGCGGCCCGGGAGAAGGCATCAGCAACCACGTGTTTAGCCCCCCTCTGGTGTCGGGCGGTGAAGGAGAACCGTGATAAAGCCGTTTTGAGTTTTAATAACCGGTCATTCGTGACTTGATCCAACCGTCGCTCGTTTAGAATCGGTATCAGGGGGCTGCAGTCGGTTACGAGATCGAAATGACGGAGGCCGTCGAGAAAGTAGCGGCACTTGTGGGCCGCCCATGCCGCCCCGAGGGCCTCCAGCTCGGCCATCCCGGACCAGTTGGCCTCGTGTTTGGCGAGGGTCCGGGAGCCGCACTGGACCGTTAGCCAGCGGTTCATGGCCGAATCCCACTGCCGGAGGAGGAAACCGAGTCCGTTGAGACGGGAGGCGTCGGTGAGCAGCTCGGTTCTGCGGTCCGGCTGGAAACCGGACAAGTAGTGAGGGGCAGACAGCGCGGACCGGGTGGCCTCGAACGCCGCCTGGTGTTCGGGGAGCCACAACCAAGCTGTGCGGCTTGAGTTCAACCCACGTAGTGGTTCCACGAGGCGGGTGATCTCGGCCGTGGAGTTGCCCAACTGTTGGGCTAGGCCGAGGAACGACCGGAGTTGGTGTCGGTTCGTGGGGACCGGGAATTGGCGGAGGTCCTCGGTGAGGTCTGGGTCGATGCGGTATTGCCCTTTGGAGACGATATATCCACCGAATTTAACCTCTGGAAGGCAGAACTGCACCTTCTTCGGGTTTATGGATATATCGGCCTCGTCGCAGGCAGTCAGGACTTTGGCTACTGCCTCGTTGTGTTCCTCCGCTGTTTCCGTGTAAATTATAATGTCCTCCACGATGCGGCCGATGTTGGGGATCCCCCGGAGTGCATGGGCCATGCGGGCATTAAAGACATCCGAGCTGCCGTGCCAGCCCATGGGCATGCGGCAGTAGCGGTAGCGGCCTCGCGGTGTGACGAATGTTGTAAGACCCCGACTCCGGGGGTCCAAGTTGACCTGGTGGAACCCCTTTAATCCGTCTATAACGGTGAATACACCGGCGGTGGGCGGGATCCGCGAAACGACGTGGAACGGGGATGGGGAGAAGTAGGTTGGGCGGACGGTGTTCAGGTTGAGTTCCCGGAGGTCGACGGTAATTCGGACCGATTCACCATCTTTTTTACGGGTAATAACCATGGGGCTCAGCCAGTCGCTGGGGCAGTTTTCGTCGTTGGCTGGTTCTAGAATCCCCATGGCCACCTGTTCATCCAGTTCCCTGTTGAAGGCCTCCTCTAGGTTCGCTGGGATGGCCCTATTGGCGTATGAGTTTTTAGGTTTCGCGCCCGGAGTGAGTTTGATAGTAATATCCCCACCCCTCATCACCCTGCAGACACCCGATAGGGGGCGCGGGAACCGGGTTTCCAGGGCCCGCCAAGCTATATCACGGTCTACGGTGGGTGTGGATGGGGTAGTAAGCTCTGTCGGTGGCGGTGTGGTGGGGCCTGTGGAGGACGCCACGACAGGGGGTGCCGGCGACCTGCCTCTAAGGATTGGGCTGCTGAGAATCCTTAGGGTAAAGCAGGACTTGCGGGACAGGAGTGGCTGCTGGAGTCCCTCCAGCACCCAGATGTCGGTTGTACAGGCGGTGTGGAGGTCGTGGCACTGGATCGTAGCGGTGAACAGTCCCTTGAATTCCCATCCAGTCCGGCTGCCGTTGGCGAGTTTCGGGGCTTGTGGATTGGGGAAGGGTTTGCGGAGATTTCCGATCTGGCCACCAAACGCGGTGAATATCCGGAACGGAATAGCCGAGATGTTGGCCCCAGAGTCCGGAAGAAACTGGAGTTCCGGGATTCCAAATGCCGGGTTCTTGTAGACTTGGAAGCCCAGGGTGACGGTCTCTAGTGACTCGAGTTGTTCGGTTGATGAAACAACCGGGGCGTTCTCGAGTTCGGTTCCAACCAGGACCGACCAGACTTCAGCATTGTTGGTTGCGGTGTGGTCCTCCATGTAGCATGGTGCCGGGGGTGCGGCCGCTGCGTGGGCCTGTGGGGGGCGGGGTCTGGGACACATCCTGTCGTAGTGTCCGACCAGTTTACAGTGGCGGCACCGCGCGTCCGTACCGGGGCAACGTTGGCCCAGTCCGTGTGGGGGATAGCCGCATTTGGTGCAGGTCAGGCCCATTGGGATAGCGTTGGAGCGAGGGCTCCGGTTCCCTTTCCGTCGTTTATCCGACCTTGCCTCCGCTTTAGCTGCCGTAGGTGCCGGTGTGGAGGAGAAGGAGAGTGAGGCTGCATCCTTCCGCGCGGTCCACACGGTTTGGGCGAGGTTGAGGGCGTCGGTGATCGAACTTCCTGCGGGGAGCCGGAGTAGGTGCTCAGTAACCTCTTTATCGCCGAAGCTGGCGATAAATTGGTCGAGCAGTCTGTCGTTGCGATGGTCATCCGGAGTCGGGAGTGCCTCGAATCCGCATTTCGAAGCGATATCCCGGAGGTTAACTAGGAATGTCTCAGGAGTTTCCTCAAGTAGGCGGGATCGGCGCGACAGTTCCTGCCGGTGGACGCGTTTATTGGTCCCGCCGTCGATATGGACGCCGAGATGTTGGATGATAACATCGGTGTCTGCGTTGTCGATGGCGGACAGGCCCAAACCCTTGACGACTGCGTTCGTTGCGCGGGAGAAGGCGGTGGTCAGAGTTGCCCGCCGTATGCGGTTTGTTGCCGCTAGAAGAGCTGCCGATACGGTTGGGTCAGGTGGATCGGCTGAGTCAGTGACGCGCAAGTTTCCAAGTCCAGAGGTGACGAGGAAAGCGTCCCACTCGTCTCGCCACAGCTCCCAGGTGGAGCGTTCCGATTCCAGGTCGAATGGGGGTGGCGAGTTTCGTAGAATGAAGGAGAATGGGTCGCGGTTGTCGTTTGCTCTTGCCATAGCCTATCCAATATCAAATATCCGTATCACGGTATCAGCAAATACAGAAATAGTTTATTACGAAATTAATTGCCGATATTATTTATTAAGGTAATATGAATAAAGTGCGGTAGCAATTGCAGAGTTGTGAGTTAGGCCGAGTACAAAGTGCAGTACTGCAGTGGCAAGTAGGTAAGTACTGAAACTGCGCCATATGTAATGATGGAACGGTTCTGCCAGTCCAATCTAACCAGACTGCCGTCAAACCGGTCAGCCGGTAGCCGGCCTATATATTCAAATCAGTCTAATATACGCTACGCGTATATCACACAATATCTATAGATTATTATGCTTTTATATGAACATAACATTGGCGACGAGTCGGTCGATCCACGTGGTGGTGACATTTCTACCTACAGACTTAAGCTTCTTACTGGCTTACGCCATTTACAGATTTAGGCTTACCAGTACTGCGAAAGGAGAAACTGATCTGGTGACTCTGGATTTAGTGATAAAAGATTCTGGCACCGGTACAGAGAAAAGAATTTGCTTACAAGTATAGGCCCACCTATTTGGTACAACATTACAGTTGTACAACTGCCGGTATTATTAACCCACAACTACCAGACTACCGGTATTTATTAACCTACAATCGCTTACAGCTAACAGCGCTTACAATATACAACAGTACAGTTGTAAAATTTTCATATTAACAACCTAGGCCTAGCAGCCTAACCTAGCATGCATATTATATTATAGCAGTTCCATGATTACAGGAATTGTTCTCAACATAAAATAGGAGCCAAAGCCAATACAGTAATAGCAATACTCTAGGCCGCTTCTGACAGTTCGTAGTTAAGATAAATACTGAGATATAAGCTATTACAAAATCACAGTAACGGTACACGTTACAGTGTTAAGGGATGGCCGAAGCCAGACATATCTCCCTACGTGCACCAGAACCATTTAAAATTTCATATGATGTCAGTTCCGTAACCCCTCGCTGGGAAAAGTGGCTAAACACTTTCGACATATATTTGTCTGCACTGGGTGTCAAAGACCCTGAACAGATGAAAAGCATTCTTCTACATATATCTGGTGAAGAGGTACAGGACCGCTTTGTTACATTGACTATTCCACAACCTGTGCCTGACACTAATGAAAATGTTTACACAGTAGCACATACATCACTAAATAATGAATTCGGCAAAAGAGAAAATGAAGTATTTTCAACATTCAGGTTTAACTCACTAACATGAGAGCCAAATGAATTATTCAGCTCATATATAGCACGACTTCGGAAACAGGCCAAGTATTGTAATTTTGGCAATGCTTTAGAGCGAAATATATGTGACCGCGCTGTAGCAGGATGTCGATCCAATAAATTATTACAACGATTTCTTCGAGTGGCAGAGGAAGACTCAGCAGCTTGTACACTAACACGATGTATTCAAATTGCTCAAACGCTAGAACAGACATCTAAACAAGCACTAGATATTGAAGAGTTCGCACGATCTACAAAACTAGTGGGACAAAGTGACGACATTGATGATCTTGAGGTTAATAAAATAGCTAAATTTAAAAACCGATATTCAAGGCCAAAAGCAAACGCTGAACAGCAATGGCAGCGAAAAACAGTAAATTACAAATACCAGAACAAGCCGCCAACTGCAAATTCTGTCAGCACACCCCAATATACACATTGTTACCGATGTGGGAATACAGATCACAAAGTTCCTGATTGTCGAATATCAGCAAAAATCATCTGTAATGCATGTGGTGGAATAGGACACATGAAAGGAGTATGTATGAAAACTAAACGAAACTTACGACAATTAGTCGATGACAATTGAAGAAACTGAAACGATTTACAGCGAAGAAAGCACATCATCTGATGAGTATGGTGATTTATGCATCAATGCTCTATTTAAAGAATGCAAAATTCATAAGATTTCTACTGCGGGTCCTTGTTACAATGTAAATATCAACAATACAAGCATCCCTATACTGATTGATTCTGGAGCAGAATGTAATATCCTCACATATTCTGCATACAAAACACTACAACAACATGGCGAATACATGAATCTAACATCCACTAAAAGTATCATATATCCATACAATTCAAAAACTCCACTAAAAATCGTTGGAAAAGTGCGAGCAACAGTGGAAGCCTGTGGGCAAGCAGCTAAGGTAAAGTTTATTGTTGTTAGTACACAAGACTTATCTCTATTAGGATACAAATCTGCCACAGATTTGGATTTGCTACGGGTTGGCCCACCTAGTATAAAAGAAAGAGGAATGAAGATAGGAGTGCGACAATTATTAGAATGCAAAACTCACAAAACATTGGACACATCACATCTGGACAATATTATATCAAAATATTCCGATGTTTTCTCAGCCACAGGTCTCATGTGTGACGAAAATGGCACCCCAATACAAGTGAAATTACACCTCAGAGAAGATGCAGATCCTGTCGCAGTACGTGCATCACGTATTCCATTTCATCTCCGCCGCCCGTGTGAAAAAGAACTTTCCATCCAGGAGGAGGCTAATATGATTGAAACTGCCACTGGTCCTACCCCATGGGTTTCAAGAATGGTACTTCAAATTAAGCCCAACCGCACAGATGATGAAAACCTTCCCGTAGTTCGGATTACACTTGATGCCCGGGAGCTTAATAAACATCTAGTACGCGAACGGCATCCGATACCGACACTCGATGAAATTGTTGATCAAATTGCCTTGGAAGAACCTCCTAATCCATCCAATATGACTGATGACTTGACTTTATATTACTCACATTTAGATTGTGATCGAGGGTACCATCAAATTGGTTTACATCCTGATTCACGACCACTTACAACATTTGCCACTCACAAAGGAATGAAACGTTATACTACTCTGGTTATGGGTGTGTCAACCAGTGGAGAAATTTTCCATCGTGAGTTGTAACGTTCCATACAAGGGATTGATGGAACAAGAAATGCCAGTGATGACATAATTGTGTGGGGTTATGGGAAGCAGCAACATTTAAACCGTCTGCAGCAAGTGTTAGCAAGATGCAAAGAACGTAACATATAATTAAAACGATCAAAGTGTGTATTTTTGCAGACAAGCGTTGAATTCCTGGGGCATCTACTTACAAACACGGGGCTGACACCCTGTGAGAAGAAAATTGAGGCAGTAAAAAACCTAAAAATTCCAACTACCAAGACTGAACTGAAGTCCAGTCTTGGATTGCTTGGGTGGTTGTCACCTTTGATCCCAAATTATGCCATTCTTAAAGCACCTCTTCAGAGTCTACTCGCAAAGAACAAAGTGTTCGAAATGTCAGATGAAGCCCTCATAGCTTGGAAGACGCTGATTGAAGAAATATCAAATCCTAGAACATTGGCATATTTCAAACGTGATCTTCCTACAACACTCACCACTGATGCATCACCCACGGCAATTAGTGCAATTCTGAGCCAGACCCAACCATCAGGAATTGGTCAGCCAGTTGCTTTTGCCCATCGGTCTCTTTCAGAAACTGAAAGTCGATATAGCCAAACAGAAAGAGAGGCACTGGGAATAACTTGGGCATTGCAGCGATATAACATCTATCTTCGTGGAGCACCACAACCAGTAAACATACAAACAGACCATAAACCACTATTGCGAATTTTCGCACCCAACGGTAACCCAACACCTCGCATAGAACGCATGTTGCTGAAAATACAAGGGGAATATAATTATAAGTTATCTTATATCCAAGGCAAGGACAACTATGCAGACATATTATCGCGCCAAACACCAAAAGGTTCATGCCCACAGAAGGGAAAACATACAGAACAGTATGTCAGAGCAATAATCCAAAGCAATTTACCATTTGTAATGGATTTCTTGTTTGAACCCAAAATTGTATTGGAAAAATAAATTGTTTTAGTCTAATTCACTCTTAATCTCGATTTATTGTAATATAATTTATATGTAGAATATAACTTTAAACACAACCCAGTTTGTTAAGCTGAACAGCTGGTACTGCACTGAGTAAGAGCCAAGAAACGCCCTTCACCAAATTACATGTATACTATAACAAATTGCTCAATATTACTGCCAATTAAAATACTTATTGAATAAGGCAACTGTAAATTAGTACGAATTACATGACACTCCCCACTTTGTTCTCATAAGAGAACAAATAATAATATTGTATTGATAAATTGAATACATCTTCAACTAAATTAGTAATTACAACAATAATTATGTTTAGTGCATGTGTAAAAAATTTAGCAATTGATATTTCCTAAGTACAGATTTAACATAATAACACACCAAAGTCACAATCTTACTAAATATACTGTACATATCATGCACCGATTCCTACGAATGTAATTAGTTAATTTTCTTACAAATTTTGCATTTTTAAACCTTTTATTTATTTATTTGAGTAACCTTTGCTGCTCGAGTTAGATATAGACGTGTACGGTTTGGATGAACGATGTTATGTTTATCTGATTGATTTGTCTTTATAACATTTTTATCATGTGGTTGTATGATGTCCTTGGTTGATTTGACATCTTCACCGGCGTCTTTGTTTTCTAGGTTTATATTTTTTAATTCATCATCGTCTGTTATTTCCAATGGAATGATCTGTTTCACAGACCTCGTTAAGGACCTAGATTCTTTCTTTCTCTCGCATACTGTAATTTTCACTGCTCTGCATTTACCATCTCTACTAATTATCATCTCCTCCACCCGACATAATTTCCACATGCATCGTGGAAGCTGTCTGTCAACCAATAGACATATGTCCCCCTTTTTTGGAATCCTTGGGGATTTGGGATCTAAATTTCCTTTTCTGTGTTGCTTTCTTAACTCCATTATGTAATCTTCCTTGAAACTATGCCAAAAAACATTAGCAGCTTCTTCTTGGCGCGTCAATCTTGTGGTTAGGCTATAATTAGTTTGTTTTCTTTTGTTTAACCTTTTTGTTGTGTAAGGGGCAGCACACAACCTGTGACCTACTAAGAAATGTGCTGGAGTTAAGCACTGATAGTTGTCACTGTTATCATCTGATACAAAGGTTAACGGACGACTATTCACTGAGGCTTCTACGGACACCATGAAGGTTTGCAATTCTTCATACGTCAAGATGTTTCGTCCAATAACCTTCTTCAAACACCCTTTTATGGTTCCTACTAAACGCTCGATGAAACCATAAGCTGCAGGATTTAAAGGAACATTGAACTCCCAATCAATGCCTAATTTGCCAAACTCATCAATAACTGTTTTGTATTTTTGGACCTTTTGTATTGCTTCGATTTCTTTCCATGACTTTTTAAATGTCTTAGCATTATCCGACAAGATTAGAGATGGTGTCCCTCTTCTACCTATAAATCTGTGGAATGCGGCTATGAATGATTGATGACTTAAATCATACACTAACTCTAAATGGATGGCGCGAACTATTGCGCAAACAAATAAACATATATATACCTTTGTAGTTATAGTGTCAGTAATTGAATGAGTTACCGTTAAGGGACCACAAAAATCGATTCCAACATGTTCAAATACGCCAACTTCTTGCGTAATTCTTTCCAATGGCAAAGGGCTAATTGCAGGACAAGTATATGTCTTTCCTTGAACATGTTTGCATGGTATACAACCTTTTTGACGACCTCGAGGGATCCAAAATTTATCCCTTACTTGAACCAATGTTTCACGAACCCTAGAATGCATTACCATTTCGTGAGCCTCTTCAATGACTAGTTTTGTGAAGTCATGATTTGTCGGTAAAACAATAGGGTTATTTGTTTGCCATGACCCAAATGGACCTTGTATACGACCCTTCGACCGAATTATGTTGTCGTTATCCATGAAAAGATTCAGTTGTTGAACCAAATTTGGACATTTTGTTTTTGCTTTGCTCTTCAGAAATTTAATTTCCTGTGGAAAACATTCCTGTTGTACTAATTGGAGAATTGTTTTTTCGACGTTTTTTATTTCTCTTGAAGTCAATATTGGGTTACTAATAAATTCGAATGACTTGTCCCTTTTAGATTTTATGTTGTTGACAAACCTTAACACCCAGGATAATTTTCGAATTAATCCTATTTTGTGGCTTGAATCGTTACAACCTAAGATTGATGTAGCTGGGGGTGTGACGGAAACTTCTCTATCCAACAGTGTTGTAATACAATGTATTTCCAATAAACTTGATTTTGACACATCATCTCTCGATATTATTGGATTATTTGGCCAGGTTTCTATCGGCGTTTTTAAAAACCCAGGTCCATTGAACCATAATTTCGAATTGAGTAATGATTCTGCAGAAAAACTTCTTGTTGGAAGATCTGCAGGGTTAATTTGCCCTGGAACATAACGCCAATTGATTGATATTTCTGTAGAAATTTCGCGAATTTCATTTACACGATTGTGCACAAATTGGTTGTATTTATTGCTGGACCCTACCAACCAATACAAAACATCCATTGCATCCATCCACATATAGATCTTAGAGATTTTCAATCGTAATGATTTGTGTACAAATAATAGTAATCGCGCTAGAAGTAAAGATCCCATTAATTCCTTTCTTGGTGTTGAGTGGCCCATTTTTGTGGTTTGCTGTGGGCACACCTTTGATTTTGCGGTCAATAATTCTACAGTAGTTGATTCATCAGTGTACTGGCCTTTCACATAAACAACACCAGCATATAACTTATCACTGGCATCTGAGAATCCATGTAACTCAATTTGACTAATTTCTTTGTCTTTGTCAAATAAGTACCGAGGTATAGAAATGTTGTTCAACACTAACAATCCTTTAACCCACTTGTCCCATTTTTCTTCTGTTGATTTAGGTAATGGATCATCCCATCCTAATTTTGCTTGACATAATGCCTGAAATTCAGGTTTGAATTGACTGGTGAATGGTATTAGTATCCCCATTGGATCGTATATCCTTGCAGACAATTGCAATACGGCTTTGAATGTTTTCTTAAGGGAGTTCACAAATTCAAATACTGGTGTCAGATTGAAACAAAGTTCGTCTGTTTCTATATCCCATCCTTGTCCTAAAACTCGTTTCACCTTTTCTGTCTGAAGATTTGGAAGATTCATTGCCACTTTTGCATATGTTTCATCATCTTCTCGTACTTCAGTTTTATTTTTGGTTTGGTCAACCTTTGTTGAGCTAATTGATATGTCCTGCAACTGTGCTTGTAAATGGTCTGAGTTTGTTATCCATCTGCGGAGATTAAATTCACCTCGGCCAAGAATTTGTCTCGCTTCCTTAACAAATTGAAGACCTTCTTCTACTGTTTCTGCTCCCGAATTTAAATCATCTACATATAACTCTCTTAATTTTTCTATCACCTGAAATTGGTTTTTATTTGCTTCTAATTCTATGTCTAAATGGTGTTGTATTATTTCTGACAAAATGTTCGAAGAGCATGTCAACCCAAATGCTGCACGTGTGTAACGATATGCTTGAATTTTCAAGGGTTTACTATCATTGATGTTGCTGACCCAAAGGAAACGGAGACAATCTCTATCTGTTTCATTAATTTTGCATCGCATGAAGGCTTGTTCCACGTCTGCGGTTAGTCCAATGCGATTTAGACGAAAACGATAAAGGTTTCCAACCAAATTTGGAAGGCGATTTGGACCGCGGATGAGACAATAATTTAATGACAAATCAGTGGGGTTGACTCGCGCTGAGGCATTATAAACTACTCTTAGTTTTGTTGACTCCTTTTCTTCTCTTAAGACCGCGTGGTGTGGAATGTAATGAACTCCTGAACTATTGTGTTCTACTTCCCCAACATTCACCTTTTCTATGTACCCTTTTGCATAATGTTCTTTAATTACCTTGTCATAGCGATCCAAAAGCCCTAATTTCTGTAGCCGTTTAACTAATGATAACAATTGCTTGAAACACATATTGTAATGATCATGTAATTGATCGGGATTCAGCCATGGTAAACTGACTGAGTACATACCTTCTTCTAATCTATATGTTCCTATTATATTTGCTGATCGCTCACTATGGCACTCTTTTGGACAAATACCCATATTATCTAAAGACCAAAATGCTTTTAAAATTGTCGCTAATACATCTGTTGAGTTGTTCTCGCTATTGTTAGAGGAATCGACCTCCACAGTTGAAACAAGCATGCACATATTACCTTGTTGTGAGTTATTTGCACATAATGCAATTTCATTGTTGTGCAATTGTCCGGTGTTTCCTGAAAGTAACCAACCTACTCTAGAATCTAATGCAACAAGGCCGGTATTAGAGGCTCTAATTGATCTTCCAGTTACTATTTCCCAGTAGAAATCACTTCCAACTAAGAGTTGAACCGGAAACACACATTCTTGTGTTGATTGTTTATACGAAGAATTCGCTAATTCTATTGATTCAAATGAAACTCGAATTTTTGCATATGTTTCTAACGGAATGTTATTGTGTATTGGATTGCAAATTGTGTCTACTACCAATGCTGACATTGTAAATATCGAGTTGTCCTTCATAACTAGGGTAATTTGAGCTACATTTAGAGATGTAAATTCACTTTCCTTACCACCAAATCCGTTTACACTAATACTTTCCTTTCCTATAATCGGTAAGTTGTTATCCTTCACAAACTTGTTGATAACAAATGACTTTTGACTCCCCAAATCGAAAAATGTATTTGTTTTGCTTATACCATTGTGGTCTGTTTGGCAGTCAATAGTCGCGGTTTGAAGTAAGGCATTTGAAGGTCTGGCGGTTGTATTGTACATATGTAATAACATAGCTGTAGTACCTTTATGCTCCTCTCTGCAGAGTTCATCGTTTGATTGGTAAGGCGTTTGAGCCATTGTAGCTAACATGTTGTGTGTTGTATTTGATTTAAATGCTCCTGCATTTGTATTGTGTTGCAAACGAAAACAAATTGAGTTATGATGGCCTAATTTTTTGCAGGTGTAGCACGGCTTTCTACGTGTGCAATCCCTTGCTTGATGTCCGGGAAGTAGACAATTGTAGCACAAATTATTTTCATCGAGTGCAATTTTTCTTGGCGAAACTCCCTTGATAAGTTGGCAGTCAGTTGAAAAATGTAATTGACCGCAATATACACATTTCGGACAAAATGCGTTCGGTTTAGGTGTTGCTTGAGTTTGATAATGTTTTTGGGATGTAGATGTGGATTGGTTTGAACTTTTGTGACTTGGCCCTCTTTGTTGGTGTTCTGGGACTTTTACACCTATTGCTAAAGCTGCTGCTGTTGCCATGTCGCCACCTTGCGGTTTAAATTGTTTTTGTGCACCTTGAGTATTTGATTTATTTGTATTTGTGTTTACGAATTCAGTCATTGCCTCTTCGCTTGCTAACCGTAACCGAATTTGCTCCATTAACCATAACAAGTCATCTATATGATTGTTTTGTTTTGCTAAAAGTTTTGCACCGAATTCGAAAGGTAATATACCCATAATATCAGGGATAACCGTAATTTGATATGACTCTGGTTTTGTGTTTAATGCTTCCAAAGCTCGTATTTGTGATTGGCAAGTATCATACACCTGCCTTAATGTATACTTCCTACCATTAAATATGTGATTAATGTTCCTCAGTTTATCGATGTGTGCTTGTATGATACGACCTTCAGAACCGTACCTATCTTGTAATAAATCCATTGCTACCTTATAATTTTCAGACGATATTGAAAGTCCCGCTACTACTTCTTTCGCTTCACCAGTTAAACTTTGTATTAAATGTTGTAGTTTTAATACGTCTGGTAATCCGGAATCATGAATTGCGGAGCGAAAAGAATCTCGCCACCCGCAATATTCTAATAAATTTCCAGAAAATTTTGGAGGGGCTAATTTAGGTAACACAGATCTAGCATAATTACTACTATTAGCATAAAAACTACTTCTATGAGAGGGTAATTCAATTGCAGCACCACCGGTATCTTGTTCTACTCCAGTTTCTGATAAAGTTGTTTCTGATAATGACAGTTGTAACTGAGTTATTGCGTTTGTGAGTCTAACCTTGTACGTCATTGATTGTTGTATGTCGCGTTGATTATCTTCTTCGTCCGTAATTGCCCAAATTGCAATGTCCATTTCGTCTAGGCGATTGACATAGCCTTGTAAGATTGACACCTGAGACATTTTTCTCCCGATATTGAAAGACTCCATATCGTCAGAGTCTTTAAGTGCGATTGTTGCTGCGGCTCGAACGCCGCCTCTTGAGCGAATTTTCCGGGATAACTCCTCAGCATCCGCCATTGTTTGTTGTGCGTATAGTACACAATAATTAATTTAACACAAATACATGGTAAGAGTTTTTTATCGGGCGCCAAATGTAATGGATTTCTTGTTTGAACCCAAAATTTTATTGGAAAAATAAATTGTTTTAGTCTAATTCACTCTTAATCTCGATTTATTGTAATATAATTTATATGTAGAATATAACTTTAAACACAACCCAGTTTGTTAAGCTGAACAGCTGGTACTGCACTGAGTAAGAGCCAAGAAACGCCCTTCACCAAATTACATGTATACTATAACAAATTGCTCAATATTACTGCCAATTAAAATACTTATTGAATAAGGCAACTGTAAATTAGTACGAATTACATGACACCATTTAATCTGAACCTTGAAACAATAATTGAACATACTATGAAGGACACTTCTTTGCTTATTCTGCATTCCGCTATTATGAATGATGCATGGGACAAAGACAAAGATGTGTTGAAGCCATATTACTCAGATCGACATGAGTTCAGCATCACCCATGATAATATAATATTACGGGGAAAGAGAATCTTTATACCCCAGCTATTACATGACCTCTGTATTGAGATAGCCCATGAAGGTCATCAAGGCATGACACGTACCAAACAACTCCTACGGGAAACGGTATGGTGGCCCAATTTAAACAAGGATACAGAAAATTATATAACAAGGTGTTTACCATGCCAAGCTACAGGCAAACCTGCAAAACCCTCACCACTGAAACCCACAGTCATTCCCAATGAAACATGGTCAAAGATAGGAATGGATTTTCTAGGCCCTGTTGATCATAAACATATATTAACTATGATTTGCTACAGATCTCGTTATCCTATTGTTATCCCTATGAATTCAGAAAATGCGAAACATGTGATAGAGGCGTGTGAAAGAACTTTCAGTATATTTGGGTTTCCAAAAGATATCATAACTGATAATGGGCCTGCTTTTCGCTCACAGGAATTCGGACGGTATTGTAAACAAAGAGACATAAAAGTACATTTGATCAGCCCACGATTCCCTTCCGCCAATGGGGAAATTGAATGGCTTAACCAGCCACTGGGAAAATTCATAGAGAGTTGCCACGTTGAAGATAAGAGTTGGCAAACCAATCTCCAGACATTCCTACTCAACTATAGCTCTACACCTCATCCTGCCACTGGATTCTCACCCGCTGAATTAATGTTCCATCGAACATTAAAAACAAAACTCCCTGCATTGCTATCAAACCAAGCTTTAACACCAAATCCAGATATCAATGTAACAGTTCAACAACGTGATCAGAAATATAAGAGGAGAGTGAAAGAATATACAGATAATCGACGCCATGCTAAGGAAAGAGATTTTGAAGTTGGGGATATTGTCCTTGTTCGCAGATTTAACCGAGTAGAAAAGGAATATTCAACTACATGGCTCCCCTCACCATATACAATAATTGGCCGGAAGGGAGAATCCATGATACTACAAGGAAAACATGGGTCTACACTGCGACGAAATCCAACCCATATGAAACACTACCTACCACTCCAGCAAGACCAATGAGGAAAGTGATGCGTCCTCTGAGGATTTGTACAATAAAGACATAGGGGAAGATTTAGACGATGATGTTGATTCCAAAATTTATATAGTTAATGTTGTATATTGGCATTCTTATTTACACATTGACAACACTAATTAATATATTATTATAATTACCAAACAAATATCACCATTAGCAACAACCTTAATGTAGCAAGCGAATCCCCTGCACGGAAGTTCAGGAAATAGTCTCCATTAATTCCAATGGTTGTGACTAATTCCATCATACTCTCGCTTACTTCATCTCAATTGTTGTATTGTGTTTTTTGAAAATAATTATTATAATAAACGTCATTCTTACAGATGTTAATACAGACTACAATACAAGTATGCCTATACCAATAAAACCTCACGTATTATTAAAAGGGTATGTTATGTATACACTTTAGAAAGCAACATATACTGTACAGTAAGGTGCTAATATAGTTTATTCAACACCAAGCATTTAACCGACACCAAGATGAAAAGCCGGACCCACACCTAAACTGTAAATCGTACATATTCACTCTATCTAGTCACGTCGCACAAAAATCCGAAATCCGAGCATCACCCTACATAGGCGACATCTATCAATAATCAATATGAAATATTTCCAGGTACACTACAAATTATTCATTAGGCCGACCGGTACTATAATATCCTCTAACAATAATGTACTGTACGTAACACCATAGAAAACCCTCTGGGAAGAGGGAAAAAGAGAAACCGGGTGTGGGGGGTGCTTTGGGTCCGTTAGGAACCAAAGTATATCCTCGAACAATAATGTACTGTACGTAACACCATACAGTAATAGATCATAAAAAAATTTCGACATATTTTGGACCAAAATGACCCCCCCCCCCCCCCCCCCCTTTAAACTTTCTAGAACACCCTAATAATGACGCGGTGACATACTGGATATACTGGAAATACATAGTAAATGTAGGCGTACAGTATGTCTTATGGACATAGGCCTACTGAGAAATAATGTCGCACTGCGATGTAAAGTTAGAAATACTGTATGTCGCCCTGGCGATTTGGTAGTGCGAAATTAATTCCATACAAATACATAAAAAGTATTTTGTTGCTTAATTTATTCCAAAATTGTAACATTACTCAACGCCGTTTAGTATTAACATCGAGTTGTTATTTAGCACTTTACAACTTTAGAGGACATTACATCATTGTATTGGCCTGTACAATTAGTATTGTAGTGGGTGTTGTACTGTCCCATGTTTATGTAGTAACCAATGATGGCGAGCTGTAAAGTTATGGCGTCAATGGTTACCACGTAAACAATAGGTGTAAATTTGCCTGACAGCCAGATAGGCCTACTGCAATACCTACCGGTAGGCGGGGTATAGCTATTAATAACCAGTCGGGCCTAGCTAGATTAATATAACATGGCTCCAAACCCCACCATAAATATAAGCTAACTTATTTATAACATAATTTATGTCACTTTTACATTTATTAATACAGCAACTAATATAATTTGTACAGTTTCTATCACTTATAATATATATGTACATCCATTTCGTATGAAACTACATACATACAGTACTTGTTGCAAAGTACTTTAGTGTTCTGGGGCGGTATTCATAGAGTTAGTGTTAGTTACAGCTACTTAGTGACAGCTTTTAGTAAGAGCTGCAACTATGTTTAGTAAGAGCTATCTGTTAGGGGCCGTCCAAGTATGACGTCAGCACTTTAGGGGGGGGGAGGGGGGTTGGGAAAATCTGATGACGTGCTGATGAGGGGAGGGGAGGGGGTCAGCCAAAATCTGACGTCAGCATGTTCATTTATAGGTGCTACAAGAGATATAGCTATTGAATATAGATTCAGTCCCTGGCTGATTGAATAACTATTATTATATTATAATATTAATTAATAATTTACTATAATTACATAATTCATAATTTGATTAAAAATAATAATTTAATGACTTACAAGTGAATATAAATAATCTTCATAATATAATAGTTACAAAATTTTTTGTTAATCTGATTTAGGGGAGGGGGGGGGGGGTATCAACGCCTATCTGATGACATCTGATTTAGGGGAGGGAGGGGGTCAACATTTTGGGGAAAAGTGCAGACGTCATACTTGGACGGCCCCTTACTAAAAACAACTGATTTTAGTAAGAGCATTGACTTAATTTAGTTTCAACTAGCCCTTAAAAAATATCAGTATTCATAAACTGTTACTAAACTTAGTTCTTGCCCATTAGTAGCAGTGCCGGTACTTTAACTTATGTTTATCGAAAAGCTTTCAGTTTTAACTTAAGGACGGTAGCTATGCCCGGCATGTCTCTATGTTTAGTGGTATACTGTTTTACTAGTATTGGTAGCCTACATTAAACCCATTAATTTTATTGGTCACTGAAACAATTCCAGTTTTCCAGTAAATTTTTTTCGTTATCAAATATATATTTCCTCCACTCAATTTAATTATCACTAAAATATATTTTTGAATCATCAAAAATAAATCTGTTACGGCCTGTTGTAATAAAATCCATTCATTATTTAGGTTCGAATAACGTGGCACTGTAAGCTGCCATTTCCGACATTTTAGCAATAATTTATAATTAATAGATTTAATGTTAATTAATAGATTTTAGTGGAAACTGAATATTTTAGTGATTTCCTGTTAAAATTTTAGTGAAAAATTAATATTTTTAGTAAGGCGATAAATCAATTGGCTACCATTATGGAATACCATTATTTACATTCGGTACTACTACTACTACTAGGATCGGCATGCTGCATTGCAGCTGCATTTTTAAGAATGCTGTGCCGGCTTGTCAACAAAATTGCACCGCCATTACATTCGGTAATAGAGAGGAAAATAATGAAGTGGGAACGCTACCGCTTTTTCATCTTGCGAAAGTTCGCGAATGGTAGAATTCTTTAGCGAAACGCATTTTTCAACGGACGCGGACCGTTCGGGAGCAATCTCACCATTCAAGAATGTAAGCTGAAATTTGGAAATTTAAGTGGGATATATGTTTAAAAAACAAAAAGCTTTACGTCGTTACATTTGACAGTTTCTCTGCAACAACACATTTGCAATGAACACAGAATGCTAGAAAAACAAGAGAGAGTATAATGTGGCCGGAGTCGTCAGTAACATAATAACCATACTGTATGTATGAAGGCCAACATAGAATAAGTAAGCATTCTTACCAACTTAGTCATCATATCTTCATGTGACAAGAAATTTATGTTACAGCTAATACTAACTTAAGTAAGTAAGACTAAATTCTATGAATACGAGTTTAGCAACAACTAGTACTAAATACGTTAGTAATAAGTAACACCAACTTCTCTGAATACCGAATTAGTACAACTTACTAACTTGATGTGACTAGGACTAAGTTCCTAGTTAGTCACATTTATGAAACCGCCCCTGATCCTCGTGGCTTTATTTTCACTCACTCACTAACGTTCGTTCGTGTAACAAAGCCACTCGGATCATCACACTGTAAAGTGCTACTTTACACACAAGTATGAAAATAGTTATTGCAGGATTATTAAACAATTGAAAACGAACCACAAACAAAGAGATTAAAATAAACATACAGTACTACACTACTGTACATTACCGACAGTACATTATTTCTTTAAGAGATATTTAATATCTTCTTCAAATGATTTTGGATTTCGCAGAGGAATGAAACGAAGTTTGGGAGTTCCTTGTCTATCGATAAGGAACTTTGTGTGATTCCATTTAATATTGTTCCCGAAAGGGCCCGCAATGTGATGTTGTAGCCACACCCACAGGGGGTGAGCTTTCGGCCCATTCACTTCAATCTTGCTAAACACGTCAAACTTCGCTCCGTATTTCTCGACAAATGTCTTTATTGACCTGTTATCCCCGGGTTCCTGCCCGCCAAACTGATTGCAGGGAAACGCCAGGACACACAAACCCTAAAAAAAAATAAATCATATAAAGTGATGTCGTAACAGTATATCTACATGTATATACAGTAGTATAATAAATTCGTGAAGGCTTACAGAAGGGCCTACTTAACCTACATGTACCGTTATCATTATCCGTTTTCTTGGAGCGAGAACAATATTGTCAATCATAATATACACCAGTGTACAGTAGGCCTACTACTGTAGTACTGAACTTTACGTACAGTACAGTATGTTAAACAATGAACCCTACGCCTGTGAGGCCCAATGTACAAATGAGCCACGACATGGCCGCTTGGCAAAATCCTAAATCCGAGCGTCACCCTACAGAAGCGAAATCTTTCAATAATCCATATGAAATCTTAGCAGGTAGGCCTAAGATTTACAGTATTCGCAAAATTATAATTTTTATATATATTCTTTTATACAAATCCCACCTCGGCAAATTAATTTCTTGTCTTAATGTTAAATTAACTATTAAGGGGAAGGAGCAGGTTAAAGTGCCCGACACGTTATTCAAACAAAACAATAATGTAAAGTCAATAGGACAGGTCATACAGTAGTTCTATTTTTGGTTGGGAGTAATCAGCTGTTATTGTTGATTATCACCCCTCCCTGATGGACAGCAAGCAAAAGCTACTACAGTACATACAGTATAGGAAAACGACAAGGGTTGTTCTCTTTTTGCGAAATTTCGTCGTATTGAATTAAATTGAAGGAATTTCTAAATAAAAGTGCTTTAAATACAATACTGTAGGGGCCTACAACTGCACTTACTTTATCGCCATAGATGGAGTGCAGTTCCACCAGCTGCTGTAGGTTCTTTTTCGCTAAGTTTCATTGGGTAGCTATATTTATAACCAAACAGACTTTCCCCTTGTAACGTTTAAAGTCCAACACGTGTTGTGGGTGTTTAGCCTTCTCCTTCTCTTTCTCCGGCATATCTACGGTGTCCGCAGAAAATGAAAAGAAATCCACCGAACCTTCACTTCCAGGCATTATACTGTACTGTAGATTCGTTAAACCAAAGATAAATCAATCACTAAAGTCTACCGGTACATACAGTATACCGGTACAAGCACTGGACAATAATAATACTACTAGAGTCCAAACCCACAATAAATTAAACAAGAATTAAATTATTCTATAAAGACAAAAATTAACTACAGTAACAAAGTTTACCGAAAAATTAACAAATTAAACTGATTTATGAATGTCTAAAAAATATTTCTTATTTTGGTGTGATATTATCAGATTACAGAAGTTTCTGTTGATATTCTACAGAAAGCGATTACAATTACGTATTATTTTATTGTATCCACATCATACGTTTCACCTATTTAAATGACGACACATACAGTACGTACAGTACTGTATGTTAATGTGTCATTAATATTCACTGTACCGTAGCATTGTACTGTAATAAGGAAATATCCAGCTGAGAACCAACTCATAGAGATTATAACGCAGAACTCCATCTACTGTACATACTACTGCATAGACCTACATACATGACAATCATGCATTCATACATGTATATTGATCACTAATTGATTTCGGTATTAAATAAAGATAAACAACAACCAAAGGCTTCAAAGGAACTCATGTATTAGTAAAAACAAATAAATACTGCAGTAGAGGGGTGGGGTCATAAGTAACTGGAGTTTACTTTGAGTTACTTAAATAAGGAAATGTAACACCATTTTATATTATAGACCCTACGTTTTGAATATTTTTGAACAATATTATATTAACCATGTGCAATAAATAGACGCTATGGAAATATACAGTACATTAGAACTGTACATAAATATAAAAAATAAACCTTACAAATTTTTATTGTTTCTTGCGAGGATTTCTCGAGCTTTTCAGCTTATTCTTTCCAAAGGTGACCTTAAAGAGAACCCATACCAACTTAGTGTATGTTTGCCTAAAATATTATTTTTGATGTGAAATAAAATATAAAAGAGATAGAGAAATCAACTTACGTATTTAAAAATACAATATCTGGTTTCCATAAATACTTCGGTTCAATACTAATCGATTCAATGTTTTCATAGTCTTTAGGATTCCATGTGATATAGGCATCATGCCAGTACTGTAATATAAATATATTCAATTATAGTTGTCCGAGAAAACTGCAGCTAAGGAAATGTCTACCTTTAGAATACAGTAGGCCTACAGTACTGTAAAACTACAGTAGACCTAGGAATATTGCGGTTCGCATGTCCACACTGACAACGAGAACTTTTCAGGGCCGCCAGAAGAAATTGATATAGGCAGGCCTACTTGGTCGGTTCGGTTCCGTTGGTGGTGATGAGGCCTTGGGGGCTTGAACGACGGATTCCTCAAGTTTATCGAAAAACACTTCTAAATCTATAAATTTATTATAGTAGGCCTACTGTAGTTTGTTTGTCTGTGATTTGCCCATTGTGTACCAGTGTAGGCCTACAGTATTGTAGAAGAACGACTCACCTGTCTGAGCCAAAGATATGCAGTCAGCACTTGCGTCTTCTCATTCTAAAATATGATAATAAAATGTTGGCCTTATGGCATTATCTCATATATGTAGGTGTGGGGGGGGGGGGATACTGATACTAATGTATAATTACTGGATACCGTGTCACGTTATTCTAACAAAAACAATAAACGAACCGAATTGACGAAACCCTAGTATCCATTATCTACCAGAACTAACCTCTTATTAAGTCCCGTTTCTGCGCTGCTTTTTTATGTGAGTTATTCTGAGATAATTTTGAGCTGTTTTTCTTCTTTTTTGGAGCTTTTTTCTATATTGTAGGTTTTAGCATTCGAAAATTCTTAGATTCATCTTGAAGCAATTAATTTCTGGAAATTGTTTTAACTAAAAAAAGCTTGAAATAAAGCTCAAAAAAAGCACCGCGGTAACGGGCATATAATGGTAGGCCTTCAGTATTTATTGCAAGACAATATTATCCACAGTATATTACTAAAATTATTAACCGTACGCGTAATGTACAGTATAATACCTACTAATTTTTACAATAGCGATTTTATCCATTTTGTGAATTTTATTATTATTGCTAAAGGAGATCATACATTATTAATTGTCTATCCGCGCCGCCGCCATGTCTGTCACTTTAACTTGCATGTGCATTTTTTCTCATTGATTCCTGGAATTTATTACTGTAATAAATAATGCAGTAGGCCTACTACAGTATATTATATAGATATTATTACCAAGTTGATTATTTGTCTTAGGGCGATACTGTATGTAACGTTAGTGGCAGTCTCTGTGTTGATAACTGGTCTGAAGTATTTGTTGTATCTTTGGGATGATGTTGAGTTGAAAAGTTCCGAGTGCAGCGACCGTGCACTGTAGCATTCAGCAGCTAAGAATATAAACAATTACTGTAAATTAACATTATAATATATTAAAATAGCATTAACCGTAAGGCCATGGTACACCACAGGAACAGCGAGCGGCAGCGGCGAGCTGATATGTATAATACATATCAGACAGTCTGCTTACGTACTGTAGGTAGGCTACCGGTTTTACTGTAGTTATAGACAATAATTAAATAACGTTATAAATAATAATTATTACATTATGTTATATATAAAATATATAACATCAAGCAGCAGCTTGGTCTAGTGGTGGCATTGTCCCGGGCTTCCGATCAGGAGGTACTTGTTCGATCCCTAGATGGGGCAGCACTGTTTGGGCACAGTGCTTTAAATACTGCACCCTAGCCCAACCCTTGCTTTCACCTTAACTGGTCGATAATGGGAACCAAGGCAACTTGGGAAACAGAGTGGAAGGGTTTTACTGTGGAAGATCACCCATGGTGGAGAACAGGCATTCCTTTAGGAAACAGAGCGGAAGGGTTTACTGTGGAAGATCACCCATGGTGGTGAACAGACATTCCTTTAGGAAACAGAGTGGAAGGGTTTACTGTGGAAGATCACCCATGGTGGTGAACAGGCATTCCTTTAGGAAACAGTGTGGAAGGGTTTACTGTGGAAGATCACCCATGGTGGTGAACAGGCATTTCTTGGCTTAACAAGCCAAGAATCTCTCATATTGACAAGCTCTCATATTTAAAATATATTAAGTTATAAAACTAAAGTTTATCAACTTATATTTATATAACAAATAAAGTTACCCGTCAAACTAACCATGATAATATAAAACAAATAACAATGTTATTACTGAACATATCATATTAGTTAACAACATCGGCCCTACATATGTATAGGTATACAAATATACATAAATGTTTTATTGAAGTAACTTTTGCAATTGCAATACTTGCAATTAATTATTGCATATATTGATAGGCCTATAAATGCATTTGTATCACTAACCATTACACTAAACTACTGTACTAAACATTACAATAACCCAGCTAAGTTAGAAATATTGTAGGCCTAACAAAATTACATAGGCCTACTGTAGCAAGCAAACAGTCGGCCGAAGCCGGAGGCGACCCGAAGGCTCCTCTTTCGATAGCTGCTAACTGAGGGTCAGGGTGGGCACTACTCCTATCCCAAGATTTGCTCTGGTACTCATTTCATCGACCCCAGTGGATGAAAGGCCGAGTGAACCCTGGCGGGGCTGAACCTACAACCAATAGATTGCAGGCCCGGCGCTCAACCAACTGAGCTACCCCGCCTTCGTAAGGCCTACTGTACGCTACATCAATGTAGGCTTATGAATAAATAATAAAGTTAAAAATAATCTCTAGTGTGAGTGAGGGAGACTTGAACCCCAAAAGTTATAATCGTTCCAAAGAATAGATAAATTATTTTTCCAATTTAACTTTTTCACATTACATTTACGATTGCTATTATTATGTGAAACTTTGGGAAATTCAACACTATCCCGCCTCAATGTTAAATTATCAATTTCGGGAAAGGAGCAGGTTACAGTGACACGTTATTTTAACCAAAACAATAAACTAAACATAATAGAAAAGCTTACAGTTATATTTTTGAGAGTAATCAGCTGTTATTTGCGCCGAATTTCCCATGGAGAGGGATGAAGATTTATTGCGTCCAGTTTCCCCCCCCCCCCCCCTATCTGCAAAACTGAATCATAACATTACTCTGGGCGTATTGAAACCATTTTGGTTGGCCAATTGTTAACATATTTAGCATCTGGCGCACGCCGAATATTTTATAACAAAATTGGCGTTTCATACATGTTCGTAAATATTACAAATTGAGACAATTTTATTGTTGTTCGTGTGCCAGAATATACTTAGTAGAAATGCGGTGAACAGAGAAGCCTGCAAATAAATGTCCTTGTCCCATGTAAATTGTTGAGAAAACCCCCATCATTAAATTTGTCTGACCGCATAACCTGAACTTTTATCCTAACCTTAACATGAACCACATAAAACCTTGTCATTATTACTTGTACGGCGTACCTAGACATTCAACAGTCCGCCATACCATACACGTTCGTGGGGCCTTCGCGCAGGACGAGGCTCAGTTATGAGATACAAATTAAAACTGAGTGACTGTATCACAAAATCAGTATTTGAGAAATTTAACTATGCCGACAATCAATCAAAGAAAGGGGGACAGTACGTGTTCAGCCCTTTTAATCTGCAACCCCCCCCCCCCCCCCCCCCCCTTCCTACCAACCAATACATAACCGCGACATCTACCACCCATGGGGCGGAAGGGTAGCACAAACTTATTTCCAATTACACGTTCAATATGCGAAGCCATGTGGTTTATAGGAAATATCGAGAATTCGAGAAAATCGAGAATACGAGAAACTCGATCGAAATACCTGCTCATCCCAGTATCCGTCCGTAGTCACCGGACAGCTGCGGTTTATTCCCTGGTATTGGTGTATTGCCTGGTGTATTGCCTGGTGTATTGCCTGAGTGAGGCATGAGGAACTTGGCAGTGGCCCGCATTACGATCCGACCGACCACCGCATTCCCAGTGTAGTAAATAGAATCTTACTGACAAGCAAGCAATTCCGTAGTATTTATTCCTCAGTTAATCGCGTCTTGATGCCACTCGGCTGCTCGGGTACAGATACACCGGACTGTCGGAAGCTGTTTAGATGAAGAAGTTGTTTAGAGATGGCCTTGCCAACGACCAACTACCTGAAGACGGTACCGGTAACTCTGTACCACTGTAACAGTTAACAGTACCGGTACCGTACTGTAATCCTGTAGTCTCCTAGCAACCAGCTGATCCCAAGCCTAATAATTTTTGGGTAGTTTAATTTATTATAACTGTAAGACAGTTACACAGATGCTGCACGAAGACCCCACGCAAATTCAACTTGGAAAATTTCTAAACTTTGGCCAGACTACATGTGTACCAAGTTTGGTTAAATTTCATTAACATTTGGCTGAGTTATTAACGTTTAAAATTGGACACAACAGAACGACAGAACAACAGATCGACAGAACAACAGATCAACAGAGCAACAGACACACCGATTGAGTTAGTGGTACCTGTATGCTAAGCTCGCTTACTTTCGTCGCTCGCCCCACAGCCATACCAATACTTCAATGCAGAAACGTGATTGGCGCAAATTTTCGTTGCTACTTCCCAGTGGGTGTTTACTGGTCACACATATTTTCGTTTCATCAGCCGTTCCTTCCCCCTCTGGGGGTCCACTCCTTTGTAATTACAAATCACATTCTATGAATTCAATAGCTAAATTTGCTTTGAAAATATTGTCAAAGGGAGTGAAAATAATGAAGAGTTGAATGTTTAACGCCATTTCTGTGGAAGGAGTTAAAAGAATGTTCTATTTTAAAATAAAATTTATTGGTTTTACAGTATTATATTATTAGCTTCACAATTTTTTCATTTATGGTGCATTTCCTACTAATCCCTTATTAGATAATTCATTTTAATCATAATTTGTTAATTCGTCATTTTTTATATTTATTGCGCATTGTTAACTGCGATCTGAACCAATATCATATATAAGAAAGGCGTATTCGATACATTATATCTATATACATACCGGTAGTATACTGTATAGTCCTTCAAAAGTTTAAAGTATGCCTACTCGGAAAACAGCCTTTCAAGTTAACTGAATCTCGTGCTGCGCGAAGAACACTCGCACCGTTTCAAAATTGTTTGGTTTTGGTTATAATTTGGAATATAGGTACCTAAGATGCTATTCTACATGATAGGTCAGAAAAACTTTATTTTTCGCTATTTAATATTAGTTAATACTAGTTAACAATAAAAAAAAACTTGGTTGCGCTTAAAACCCTAAGGCTTTTACAGTTTTGAATCAAATCTCATGAAAGTTTTTTTATATGATAGATCAATGATGGGGCAACATACTGTATTTATTATCAGACGAAATTTTGTGAACATGATTCTGCACCGTTATTTATGATAATTTTTAGGTTTATTATAAATAGTATTAAATTTTAATAACTAAAAATTTCAAAACATTGTCTGATACTTTTATGCAGGGTGGCTCTGTAGACACCCACAGAAATTTTCAGACTAATTGTTCAAAAATTAAGCCTATACGTATAACGTATAGCGCTGGTTCAACCCCCGGTGACGCGCTTTCTCATTTTTCCATTTCTGAACAAAACCTTTCATCTTTAGTTGCATTAACAGCTCAACTCCAATTTATTTATTTAATATCACCTGGCAGCAATACTCGAGCTGAATATTTATTTATTTGTAGGCCTACTACTACTAGGATCGGCATGCTGCATTGCAGCTGCATTTTTAAGAATGCTGTGCCGGCTTGTCAACAAAATTGCACCGCCACAACTCCCTATCACCCATGACATTTGCTAGATCATCCGCATCTTTAAGGCCAGTGTCCTTTAAGATGCGTCTCAAGAAAGTCATGGGCTGTCCACCATGCTTATTCACTCCATGAGGCTGCCAAAGTACAAGATTATACACTGGCTGGTCCTCACGGCGAAAGCAATGTCCTGCAAAGCGGAGGCGATTTTGTTCTAGTGTCAAGCTTGGGGGAACCAATGAGACACCTCCAATGTTATATAGTGTCTGGTTGGAGATGTGTGCATTGTACTTGACACAATGAACCCGGCGTAGCATTCTTGTGAATGTGCCATCCAGAGATTTGGTGTCCTCAGCTGTTAGTGCCCAGCATGGACTCCCGTAGAGGAGTACTGGAACTACTGCTGTTCTAAATAATCGGACCTTAAGTTTCCGATTAATTCTCGGTGACTTCCAAATCCTGGAAAGCCAGCAAAGCCTATTCAAGGCTGCCCATGCCTTTCCCTTACGTATTCGAAGGTCCTCACCTGACTTCCGGATCCATGATCCCAGGTAACAGAAGTCGTCCACATGCTCAAGCATACCATCCTTTGAGCTTCTGCTCATCCGATCAGAGACTTGCTGATAACTTTCAAAGTTAACTGTCAGACTTTTGGTCTTTCTGGAGTTAATAAAAAGACCAACACTAGAAGCAGCATGTTCTAATGAGCTGAGGATCCGTTGGGCTCCCTCTAATGATTCTGAGCGTACTCCTAAGTCATCAGCAAAGTCTAGATCAGTTAGGTACTTGGCAGGATTTCCTCGACTTCTGGAGCCAGTAGGTGGAGTTAGCATCACCCCATCATCATTATGATGATCTAAGGACATGCGTAGAACATAGTCAACCACAATAATGAACAAGAATGGTGCAAGTGTGTCTCCTTGGAGGACGCCCCATAACACTTCAAATGGTTCTGTGTCACCGTCAACAGTAGACACAAATGTTGTTGAACCATCGTATACTGATCTGATTGCTGCAATAATTTCATCAGGAATCCCATATAATGAAAGTATGCTGAACATACGTGAGCGAGAGACTGAATCAAAGGCCTTGAAGAAGTCAACAAAGATAACAGCCAGATGCCTGTCTTTCTTTTTTGATAATTCTTCAATTATCCTTCTAAGTGCCAAAATGGGCTCCATGGTTCCACGACCTTTGCGGAACCCATTCTGATTTCCACGAAGCAGTCTCTCAATGGGATCCCTGATGCGATTTAATAGAATCCTATTCTATTATTGTATAGCTTGGCTTTTATTATTGTATAGCTTTGCAGCAATCGAGATCAATGAGATTCCCCGAAAAGAACCATAGAGTGTTAGGTTGCCCTTCTTGGGAACTGGCACTAACTTATTTGTTTTCATTTCTTGTGGGACTCTTGTTGTTCGGTACATGTCTACTATGATGGGATAGATGAGCTTTAAACACTCAGGTATTTTAAAGACCTCAGGGGGAACACCATTTACTCCACTGGCACGATTGGTCTTAATGCTCTTTGCAGCAGCCTTCACTTCTGCAAAGGAGATATCGCCAATGGGAATATCTGGGAGTACAGACTCAGACACTTTTACTTCTATAAAGTTGTCAGGCAATACCCTGTCATTATTGAGGAGCTTTTCAAAGTGGGCTTTCCAACCATTGAGGCGATCGGCTGGTGATTCAGCCTTAACCTTGGTGGTTTGTTGGCTTTTCCGCCCAGTAAGCAGATTGATCGATTTCCATGCCTGGGATGATTGCCTGCTGTCGTCAGCATCATTGATGGCATCAACCTGTTGGTTTATTAGCTCCTGTAGATTAGCAGAGTACTGCCTGTTCACTGACCTAGAGTGTTCAGTGACCTAGATGCAGCCTTAACTGTATTCTTGGCCGCTGTAGTCTGTTTGAGTCGGGACTCTTTCTGCGCCTTATGAAAGTCATTTCGGCACTTCTGAATTTTGTTGTCAGTCCAGGGAGCCCTTTTCCTGTTTCGAGGGTATACAGGAACTGTTTCTGCAGCTGCTAACTTAACTGCTTCTGTAAAGGCAGTATAGCCCTCACAGTGATCTGCCGCCTCAGAGGCAAGAGCCTCATACCTGTTGCTCAGCTGTAGTGTGAAGCTGGATCTCACACTTGGCTGTTGCTCAGAGAGGACCAGTCATGCCGCGGCAAGGCAGATTTCGTTGTTCTGCTAGCACGCAGACTAAGTCTTACCTTGGCCACAATAAGGCGGTAATCACTGGAGAAGGGTCGAAGTGTAAATGCATTACAGTCTTGTATAGTGCTCCTGTATTTCCTACGAAACAGAATATGGTCTATCTGGGACTTGTGACCACTGGGTCCACTATGAGTCCATAGCTTTCCAGTTCGCTTCTTGAACTGGGTTCCAGCCGAAAACAATCCATTTCCAGAGATAAAATCCTGAAGATGGACAGAATTTCGGTTAACACTATTGCTCCCCAGAGACCCAGGGCGATGTAGGTGATTGATGCAGACTTGCATTAAAGTCTCCCAGGAATGTTAAGAATGCATGCTGATCCACTCCATCAGTAGCTGCTTGTAGATTGTGGTAGAAATTTTCCACCTCCTCTACAGGGGCAACACTAGTTGGAGAGTAGCACACAATCAGAACCACCTTAGGAAACTTCTTAGCCAGTCTTCCAGAACATGAGAAGTGGCAACGGATGATGCGGTTAGAGATTTGGTCTATTTTGTCCAATGCTGCATGTGCAGTTGGATTCATCAATAGACCAACTTAAGGCCTACTTTCCTCTTGTTTCGCTCTAACATACTTGAGGCCGGTAGGTCCGCTGTTAGGGATAGACTATATGCAACTTAAGACTGCCTGTTCAATAGAAGTGGATTAGGCGGGATAGTGAATGTCAGGGGCAAGTGGCTGAACTGGTTAGCGCTACTGAGGAGGCCTGATAGGCTGAAACGTACGTATAGCGCTGGTTCAACCGCCGGTGACGCGCTTTCTCCTTTTTTCCATTTCTGAACAAAACCATAATATTACATCAAAAATTGTAGAAGTACAGTAGTAGGGTTTTGAAGTTGACAATTTCATAAAAAAATATTTGGAGATAATCGACCTTTCATTATACATAGTACAGTAATAGTAATTTCAATAGGTTTACCTAAATGGAAATTGTTATAGCTTGAAAACTAAAAGAGCTATTAAATAGCGGTTTTCAGATTTGGAAACACCATTTAATCGAGCATTATAATAGATCATAAAAATAATTTCGACATATTATTTTGAACCAAATGTTGTACCCTGAATTCCAGTTGTACAGTATTATAAAGTAATACTGTTAGCCGTTAGCTGTTAGCCCTACTACATCTCAATGATAAGAACATACAGTATTGTTTCACACGAAGTTCAAATTAAATTTTTTGAATATTTGATAAATTGTATTTTATATTCCAAATTAATGGAAATGTTCCATTACAGAATGTACAGGTTAAATTAAGCACCTAATATGGCATGCTTCTGACTTCAACCAATCACACATCCTCTTTGAATAAATATCCATATAGATCGCATAAATCAGGAGCCCGCCGTTTTTTGCTTGTAAAGGCGGCGGGAAGTAATTATAGTGTTGCGGTTAAGGTTTTATGAGAGTATTATGAAGTACCAACTGTATGATAAAGGTAACGAAATTAGCATTTAAGAGAGGCTGGAGGATAATACAGTATTCTTCAGGACGGAGTTCCACGATGGAGGGATCTTCGATCGATCTGTATTAACATAAGGACAAATGCCTCAAGAACATCTGGGCAGCTACCGATAGACAGTGTCAATGGACAGAGCCGCCAACCCTGTTTTACACTGCCAATGAAATAATTATTTCAGAAAACTTAGCATTTTATTGTAACTACAGTACAATATGTGATACTACACAGTACTACTACAAAACTGTAGGTACAGTAGAGCGAGCGCGTACAGTGGAAAAGAGATCCTTCCAGGCTTCCCGATTCTCCAACTACTACTATGTCGAGCGAACTCAGACAGTGGAAATGAGATCCTTCCAGACTTCCCGATTCACCAACTACTACTAGGTCGAGCGAACTCAGACAGTGGAAATGAGATCCTTCCAGACTTCCCGATTCACCAACTACTACTACAGTAGGTCGAGCGAACTCAGACAGTGGAAATGAGATCCTTCCAGGCTTCCTGATTTTCCAACTACAACTAGGTCGAGCGAACTCAGACAGTGGAAATGAGATCCTTCCAGGCTTCCCGATTCTCCAATACTACTAGGTCGAGCGAACTCAGACAGTGGAAATGAGATCCTTCCAGGCTTCCCGATTCTCCATAGTTGTCACAATTTCGTTTCTCCCAAGTTTAGTATCCCTTTCAAGTTGGTTTATATATACAGTATGTTATATACGGGTACGCATTCCTTGTGTTGGTTGCCAGAAAGGTACCTGTAGTATATCTGGTATAACCTCGTGTTTAGTTCTCCAGCTTGAGTTGTGGCGGTGCAACTTTGTTGACAAGCCGGCATAACATTCTTATTGCACGCTGCATTGGGGTTGCCAATTGTTGATTGCATGGTGGTGACAAAATTATTTCGTTAAGCTGGAATAGCATCTCAATGTAGTAGTAGGCCTACTGCTCCTTCAACACCAGCAGTGCTCAATGAATCTTAATCTGCGTAATTGATCGGTAAACTCGAACTTTTTTCATTGTAATACCCAGGGAGTTAGACCCCATTCAACTATATTTCCTATTACTGGAATACCACCCAGCCATCAGTCAACCTACTGTACCCATCACTATGTTCACGGAGAGTTGTTGATACATGTGGTATCGTACCATAAAACTCGGCGTTTATCATGTGTCCCACCAACTACAGTATGTGTTAGGTGTTTTTAAATAATTAATTTAATTTCAAACACTAAGGGAAAGCCCCAGAAGTTTTAAAGTTGCGGTGTTTTCTAACCAAAACAATAAACAAAATCTTAAATAACATATATGCGAACAATTTGAGCTGGAGATCGCTTTTTTCACTTGAGGTCAATGTACGGCAGTATTAGATGCAGGTGATCTTTAGGGCTGCCATTAATAGTCTTATAACTTTTTGTTGGGCACAGCTTAATTGCAAAGTCGGCAATGACGTCCGGGTGGGATCGAACTGGTGACCTCCGGGTTGGAAGTCTGACGCTGTAACCATTCCGCTAGCGGCTCCGGTAAAAGATAGACCTGGAAATACTGCCTGATACTGTACCTTGTAACAATTCGTTGCTTAAGTTATTTCGTCAGTATGTCTAGGTCTCACCAGTATAATACACTTTCCACTGTGGCTCGAAAGAACTTGGTTTTCAGGTGACGGGAGAGTTCTTATATCCAGATGGAATCCATTTTTGAAAGACCCACCCATGATTTGCATTTCATCAATGAACTCGCCCCATTCGGACCTTCAACCCAATATGGGTTGCAAGTGAAGGCCCTACGGTATGGTATGCCGTCTTACTGTCGCAATTCAAAAGCTGTAAATCATAAGGCGTTTCGGCCGTTAATTTATACATTATGTAGCCTATAGGCTACTCCTCCACCATATTGATCTGTAGGTTGGGCTACCACATTCACACAGAGTGTGGATTAACACTAAGTGGGCTGGAATAGGCATCGCATCACCAAACCGCCATTCGGGCGAATCGTTGAAATCGCATATTAATAAGTCAAATAGAGCGTAGTAGCTTTAGTAGGCCTAATTTTGGAAATCCAATAAATTATGTATTGCAAAGTAAAGAAATGTTTATCTTTTATGAGTCGAGCCAAAACTATAGAAGTGGTAGGAGAATTCGCAATAATTGTGATGAGTTACAAAGTAAGCAAATATGTCCGTTTGTTCAGCATAATAAAATATTATTGCATAAAAAAAGAAGGTATTGTCCAAATTGTCCAGATTTATAGGCCTAACACGAATACAGTAGCAGGTACCGGTACAGTACCGCAGTACCGGTATTGATCGCATACTTTGATAATGATTTCGGTTTACCTTCGGACCATTGGCTGGTGCGATAATTCTAGAAAAGCAGCATCCAATGTCTGTCTGATGGTGAATCTAAAATGACTCAAATTCTGACTTACATAGATTCCCACCAGGAGATAATTAAGCGTCAGTGGGTGACAGCCAGTACAGTCGTTGCTGGCCTGGCCTTGTTGATAAATACAGTAGCATGAACTTTCTGCTACATAGGATGGGAGTTGCACAAGGAATCAATCACTTTAATACGAACAAATGGCAAGGTGTGGTCTGTATTAAATTACGTTTCATGTGTATGTAAATCACCGGGAATTACGCATTCTTTCAATTTTAAATAAACTCTGGCAGCAGTTAGAATGAGGCTGGCTTGGGGGATGAATGACTGAATGAGGGAGGCAGGCCGGCCCCTGTTGGTTTCTTTTATTGCAGAATATACAGTATGTACCATTTACCATTGATGATACGTACACCGGGAAAGCCCACTTTAAAAGATGCAGGGTTCATGGGAAAGCCACCTTTACTAATGGTGCATTGTAAAACCGCAGTAGTAACGCCGTATTGCCAAAAACCCAGCAGCGTCATGCTCATGCAGGCACAATGCAGGCTTACCATTTACAGCTGTCGTAGAACTAAATCAGCATGTGGAAATGATCAGCTGATGGGTGGATTAAACGTGGTAGTCAGCGCCTGATGTACCCCTCCTCTTGGAGGTTACAGTTGGCTAGCATAGGCGTAGGCCTATTGAACCAGAAAACTCGGCCAATGAAAACTCTTACTGTAGGCCTTAACCCTTTGTTGGACTTGTTGCTTTTAAGCAACAGTTATTAGTCTTATCTAATAGAAAAACCATCAACCAACCATTACTACACCTTGAAGGTTATAGTAGGATAGTTAAATTATCCAATAAAAATGAAGGGCTTGGGTGGGAGGTTTAAATTATGTTGTAAGTTAGGCTGATAGGAATAATGTGAATTTTAGTTTATAGGTATCTTTAGGTCGGTTTTTTATTCCTGCAATAATTTTATGTTGCCAAAAAAAATAATAACGTAATTTTTGTATATCCTGCACCTATTACATGTATTATTGCAAATTTACAGGATCATTTGTAATTCTGAGGCACAAAATAAGACGTGTTGCTTTTAAGCAACAGAGTGCAGTAAAGGAAACGGATCAAAACAGTGCAATTTTAGGTTTTCCGTTTGTAGGATGTTAAAGACTTTTTGTTTGTCACTTCTAAGTAAATTATTGATTGTTATAGAGTTAATAAATTATTTAATTACTTTAATTATTTAATAAGATAATAGGCTAATAATTATTAAATTAGGTACCGGTAATTAAATCACTAAGGCAAATACAGTTTCACAGGCAATTTATATATGCATAGAAGGGTCTTTCGATGATTTTAGTTAATTAATTGGGATACTAATTATTGGTTATTAGTTAATTAGGTGAATTAATTAATTAAATTGATTTGCTAATTATTTAATTAGGAAATTAATTTAGTATATGTGGTGCAGCCACCCTTGGAGAGTAAAATGTGGTGCAGCCACCGTTGGGGAGTATATGTGGTGCAGCCACCGTTGGAGAGTAGATGTGGTGCAGCCACCGTTGGAGAGTAGATGTGGTGCAGCCCCCGTTGGAGAGTAGATTTGGTGCAGCCACCCTTGGAGAGTAAATGTGGTGCAGCCACCGTTGGTTAGTAAATGTGGTGCAGCCTCCGTTGGGGAGTATATGTGGTGCAGCCACCCTTGGAGAGTAAATGTTGTGCAGCCACCGTTGGGGAGTAAATGTGGTGCAGCCACCGTTGGTTAGTAAATGTGGTGCAGCCTCCGTTGGGGAGTATATGTGGTGCAGCCACCCTTGGAGAGTAAATGTTGTGCAGCCACCGTTGGGGAGTAAATGTGGTGCAGCCACCGTTGGGGAGTAAATGTGGTGCAGCCACCGTTGGGGAGTAGATGTGGTGTAGCCACCGTTTGGGAGTAAATGTGGTGCAGCCACCGTTGGGGAGTAGATGTGGTGTAGCCACCGTTTGGGAGTAGATGTGGTGCAGCCACCGTTGGGGAGTAGATGTGGTGCAGCCTCCGTTGGGGAGTAAATCTGGTGCAGCCACCGTTGGGGAATAAATCTGGTGCAGCCTCCGTTGGGGAGTAGATGTGGTGCAGCCACCGTTGGGGAGTAGATGCGGTGCAGCCACCGTTGGGGAGTAGATGTGGTACAACCACCACTGGGGAGTAAATGTGGTGCATCCACCATAGGGGAGTAGATGTTGAACATTGGGGAGTAGATGTGATGCAGCCACCATTGGGGAGTAGATGTGGTGCAGCCACTGTTGGAGATAGTAGATGTGGTGCAGCCAGCGTTGAGGAGTAGGCCTAAATGTGATGCAGCCACCATTGGGGGTAGATATGGTGGTACAGCCACCATTGAGGGGTAGATTGTGGTGCAGCCATCGTAGGGGAGTAGATCTTGATCTTTGGGGAGTATGTGATGTGTGATGCAGCCACCATTGGGGAGTAGATATGGCGCAGTCACCATTGGGGGGAGTCGATGTTGACCATTGTGGTGTAGATGTGGCGCAGCCACCCTTGGGGAGTAGATGTTGACCATAGGGTAGTAGAAGTGATGCGGCCACCATTAGGGAGTAGATGTGATGCAGCCACCATTGGGGAGTAGATGTTGACCATTGGACCTCGGGAGTATTTGTGATACAGCCACCATTGGGGAGTAAGCCTAAATGTGGTGCAGTCACCATTGGGGGTAGATGTGGTACAGCCACTATTGGGGAGATGTGGTGCAGCCACTATTGGGGAGTAGATTTGGTTCAGCCACCGTTGGGGAGTGGATGTGGTACAACCACCACTGGGGAGTAAATGTTGTGCAGCCACCGTTGGGGAGTAAATGTGGTGCAGCCACCGTTGGGGAGTAGATGAGGTACAGCCACCGTTGGGGAGTAGATGTGGTGCACCCACAGTACACAAGCAGGGCAGATAAACATACAAACAGTTAAAAAAGTCAGTCGAAACTGTTTTATTCAAACTTGAATAAAACTGAAAGAAAAAAACACTCACTGTATATTTTTTTGTTTTTGTATAATTTTTGTCGCACTGTATTGCTTTTAAGCAACGTGTTGTGAAAACACACAAAATTATAAAATATATTATGAAACATGATCTTTGCTCTAACTAATAAATATTACAATAAAGATGCGGAATGGATGTGCAATATATTGTTTTAGTTATTTCCGGTACCGGTACAACTTTAATGTGAAGTAATGCAATAAAGTTGTTGTAGGTTTGGATGATCAGTTCTTGAGTAAATTAGGGACTTTGTTGTTATTGATATAGTTGATTGCGGAAATTCGTGTGTGAACCGAACCTAACTAACCCACGCCACGATGATCTATTTATAGGGACTTCGGAAGTCGGTAAACACATTAACAACTTACTGTCATTCTACATAAAATAGAACAGAGTGCACACGGTATACCGCGGCAATTATGTATTCAGTACCACTACCATCCTGTTGCCTCACAACCCTACCAACATTGGAAAATGTGCCGATAAACACCGGTAACTAACGTCTTGCCATGCATCATTTACTTCGGGGTGACTTCATACTGTATTAATAAGCAATGAGCCCACCCACCCACCCACGTCAAGTATGTAAATCTTTTATTTTTATAGCGATCGTGCGTTACTCCCTCTTTTGTGCTGCGTTGATTTTCCGGAGATATAAAATATTAAAACTTTCCTATATTTGAACTTTCAAAGATATATCCTCTTATTAATATTATTTAGGATATATTTGGCAATGACGTACAAATCAAAATCAAATTAAATTTAAACCACATCAAATTTAAAATCAAATCTAAATTAAAGCGAAACTGATTTGTTCATTGCACTACCTGTATTTCTCGTGCTGCTGCATTTATGAGTAAGTCATCCACACAACATGACGCTGTTGACACTTAACCGATTTCAGGAGTTGGGCTCAAGTTTCTAGTAATTTGTTCGCCACTGCTGCAAACGAGCAGGCTACGTTCGGTTCATTGGCCAGAAATTGGATTGCTGCTAGGATACATTCAAACAATATCAGCTGTTCCCAGTTGGTTCGTCAACACTCAACAGTATTGTACTGTTACCGACATTGTCCGAATTTGGCAACCAAACATAACAAAACTTTCAATAGTACCGTGTAAGCAAGGTACACCTTCAGACCTTGGTAGTAAGTGAGGCACTGAAATACACGGTACCAGTAATACTGATTTGCATTACATAAAGGTGGGGTGGGGGCCTATTGGTATTTTGGAGAAAATAACAGTAGGCCTACTGCAAAACAATTAACAGTAAAATAATAACATTCAGTAATTAGGCCTACATCTCACAGTGTCACTGTGTCAGTATAATAGTAGTACTATCAGTCTGGCAGTACGGACGGTATAGCCAGCCCTAATATTAATTATACTTATGTTACACACCACACAGTATTATGATTCAGTAGTTGCAGTTGCCTATATCAGTATATACATACAGTTGGCCTACTTACTGATGTACTGACCACTGTGACTTTTAGTTTTTGAGGATATTCAGTGACGCGCTTTATTCATATTTCTGACCCTCTATATGGCTGTAGCAGGACCTCGACGTTATTCTGCTAGTGACACGGGAACTATTCTGATAAAGGTAATAGTAATAATAAATGGGTCGTTTGTTACAGTTACTGAATCGTAATAAACTCATAAGCACTAAATAGTATGAAATTAAATTTACCGGTAAGTTGTGTAGATAATGTAGCATAATGATTGACATGGGTCCCATAGGCGCTACAAGGCCTATTAGTTTTAGGTTGTTGATGTAATGGAAATATAAAATTGTCCAATTGCAAATATTGTAGATTGAACAAAAAATTTGTAATCCTACTCCAAAAATACTGTAGACTACTGTAGAAGTACAGGCTCTTATAAGGACATTTATAACTACTTTAAATCACTCCTCTTCTACATACACTATTCTTAATTCGGTTCTAAAATTTAAATTTTTCAGTCAAACGTACAGTACCGCTACAACAGTAGCAGAATTTTTTTTAACCCTATTTGGCCCGGGAGGGGGGGGGGGGGGGGGGTGTTGTTTTATAATTTTTTTTAATTCATCTGTATCTTTGAATCAGGATTGTTAGGAAACATGAGATTTCGTGAATTTTCCTAAAATTTAATTGGCTATCCAACAGAGCAAACGCCATTTACACGGCTATGATTGTTTTCGTGCTGTCTCCAATCAGACACTAGGCTATAAAATATTATAAATGTCTCATTTGTCTCCCGAAGCTTCACACTTGAATGGAGTCCCTTGGTTATCACCTAAAGGGAGGATAAATTTAAACTGCTTTGAGTCCTAGGCTTCAAATATGGAAGATCTTGATTGTTTTTTCATAAACGCACTTTTCGACAAGGCCATATTGTCTCTCAATGTTCTTGCTTAATTATTTTGGAAAAGTAGAACTTTATAAAGAAACGACTGAATGAAATATTAACACAAGATACCGAGATG
>JAUCBJ010008220.1:0-25345 GCA_032718475.1 Nemertoderma westbladi
CAATGTCACTTCTTTCATTATCATACATGGCGCTGCGAGTATTAAAGAACCAGTGAGATAACCCATCTACTTATACACTGTAGGTCACTTAACTATAAAAATGGGAGATAAAACCGAATTGTCAACAGACCAATTACAGGCCATCATTAACGCTGCTGTCTCTGCAGCCGTTTCTCAGATGGCAAATGTACCGTCAAATTCAGCTCAGAATGAAACAATACGGGGACTACAGATCCCTATTCTTGATTTGGGCATCGATAAATCTCCAAAAAGTTTTTCTGACTGGAAACTGACTTGGGAAGACTATGCCAATCTCTCCGGTTTGACCACTTTCCCAGAATCAAAACAAATGCGCGTCCTTCGACTGGCTCTATCCGCTGAAACCAGGGATATTCTAAACGCATTTGATTTACCTGAAACCAGCACAGTTCCAAATGCCATTGCTCGTTTGGAGACTTATGTAAATGGTGCAGTCAATATAACAATGGAACGACGAACATTTCGCCTAAGACACCAGGAGGAGGGCGAATCCATAGAGGACTGCTATCTTGCTCTGAGAAACCTAGCTCGTTCATGCAAATTCAATGACCCGGAAATCGATCAGTATAACCAAGCACTAAAAGACCAACTAGTTGAAGCTCTCACTAATGAAGAGGACAAACAAAAGGTCTTGAAATTACGGGATGCCCCTTTGAATACCATAATTGATGAGTTAAGAGCTGAAGAATCTGCATCAGCCAGTGCTGCTGCTATTGTTAAAAAGGAACCAGCCATCAATGCTGCTAAGTCTTCCACCTACAAAGGAAACAAATGGAAAAATAAGGCAACTCAAAATGATGATACAACATCACACAATCAACAGAGTAAAAGGTTGTGTAAATGGTGTGGTGGAACCTGTTCATCAAAGGACGTTTGTCGTGCCAAAGATAAGATATGTGGCTTCTGCGACATAAAGGGCCATCTATCATCTGTCTGTAGAAAAAAGAAATACTCAGGATCTCCAGAAACCAACGATATCTTGACTGTCACTATCATGCGATCAGGAGCATCTCAGAGCCCATCTGTCAAAAGTTCCCCTACAACTATCATTGGTGTACAACATCATGATTTTAAAACATCAATTCCTATGCTTCCTGACTCTGGAGCTGACCTATGTGCAGTAGGACCAAAATTTATCAAACTTCTAGACATTGATATTGACAATCTCGCCCCTTCACCTTATATAACCACAGTCGCGGATGGTTCTAAAATGTACCCATTAGGCAAGGTGCGAAATGTCACACTAACAAAAAATAATCAGAAAGTGGAAACAGACATTCACGTTTTCCCACACGTCTCAACTCCACTTCTGTCATGGACAGTAGCAAAGAAATTCAAGATAATTTCACCAACATTTCCAGAGCCATGGGTAACTGAAACCTGTTCAAAAAATAGTCCACCATTAAGCAATAAATCTCAAACAGCATCAAATACAAACCAATCAAGAACTTATGCAGAAGTTGTTTGTCAACAACCTCTTACAAACACTTTTCAAACCAAAAACGCTGCCACTAATAAAGAGAATACCAATAAAAGGGATGAGGACAAAATTAATATTTTAAAGGAGTTTAAAGATGTATTCTCCGATGAAATAAAAGTAATGCCAGGTGAACAATATCACATCGACTTAAAACCAAACGCCAAGCCGTTTTCCATTAGTGCACCAAGGACAGTTCCATTAGCATATCGTGATAGACTCACAGCTGAATTAGAACTGCTCACATCTAAGGGAATAATAGAAAGAGTTAGTCATCCAACCGACTGGGTGGCTCCGATTGTTGTTGCTCCAAAAAAAGGCTCTGATAATATACGAATGTGTGTTGATCTCAGTCAACTAAATCGCCACGTACGCCGTGAACGTTATTGGACACATTCGCCAATGGAGGCTGTAGCAGGAATCCCAACCACTTCCCAGTGGTATACTGTGATTGACGCTGTTAAGGGCTATCACCAATGTCCACTTGATGATGAGTCAAAAGATCTTACAACTTTCCTCACACCGAATGGGAGATACCGCTTTCTCAGAGCACCATTTGGAGTTAGTTCAATCAGTGAACACTATAACCGAAGAATGGATGAAGCTTTGGAAGGAATTCAATTCGTGAGAAAAATTGTAGATGATGTATTGATATTTGGAGCAACCTACGACGAATTAATTAGCCGAACACATGCTGTACTACAAAGATGCCGTGAACGGGGTATCACTCTTTGTCAGAAAAAGCTTCAATTTGCTCAACAAGAAGTATGTTTTGCTGGCTATGTAATTTCAGGAGGCTCATACCACACAAATCCAGATATCACAACAGCAATAAAATCATACCCAACACCCACAAACAGAACAGACATTCGCTCTTTCTTTGGACTTGTAAATCAGGTCTCACCCAAGACATCTGCTATTGAACCTCTCCACCATTTACGTGAACTCCTCTCTACAAAGAAAGACTTCATATGGGATGCAACACATGACAAAGCTTTTGCACAAGCCAAAGAAATACTCTCAGAGGCAATATCATTAGGATTCTTCTCAGCAAACCATGACACCCAATTGATAACAGATGCCTCTAGAATAGGTCTTGGCTATATCCTCCAACAACGTCCTCAAGGAGAGACTGGTGAGTGGACAACTATACAAGTTGGATCTCGTTTCCTAACAGACACTGAAACAAGATATGCAGTAATAGAACTTGAACTACTTGGCATTGCATGGGCTTGTAAGAAATTGGATAAATTTGTACAAGGATTAGATTTCACTATTCTTACAGATCATAAGCCTATTGTGCCAATCTTAAACAGTCACCGTTTAGACGAAATAGAGAACCCACGCCTCCAACGTCTTCGTCAACATCTTATGCCTTATGCTATTACAGCAAAATGGATAAAGGGGTCTACCAATATTGCAGCAGATGCACTATCACGAAATCCTGTCAATGGCGATAATCAAACAGTAGATATGGCCGATATTGAACCAAGTGATGTGTCTACAAGGATATACGACTCAAATAAATCGCCTTCTATACATGAAATCAGACTATTTTCATCCGGCACAAGAGATGAGGATCTGCGAGTTGCTGAGCTGAGAAAATATGCCATTGAGGATGGTGAATACATCCACCTTCGTGAAATAATCTCCAAAAGTGGTTTTCCAAATACTCCTTCTGAACTGCCAGAGAATATTAGGAAATATTGGAGTGTCCATTCCGATCTCACTGTTGAAGATGGTCTTATCCTACTAGGCTGTCGTCTACTAGTCCCAGCAGCTCTTCGTGCAACAGTCTTATCACGGCTCCATGAAGCACATCAAGGTATCACCCGCACAACAGAGAGAGCACAACTGAGTTTGTATTGGCCGGGAATGTTTAATGACATAACCTCATTTATTAGTTCATGTCGCTTCTGTCAAGAGAGATTACCAGCCAAACCACGGGATCCTCTTATACAAAAGCCATTACCAGAACGACCATTTCAAGAAATAGCCAGTGATCTCGCTATAGTTAGTGGAAAACAATACCTGATCAATGTATGCTGCTACAGTGACTGGCCTGAGATACATTGTTTGGGAAATAATTCCACATCCCCTGCAATCATTGACTCTCTAAAAGACTTCTTTGTCCGGACATCAGTCCCAGATGTATTTTGGTCTGACAACGGCCCACAATTCAAATGTCATAAAATGAAAGAATTTATGGCTGACTGGGGAATAGAACATAAAACCAGCAGCCCCCACCATCCACAATCGAATGGAAAAGCAGAAGCAACTGTAAAATCAATGAAAAAGTTAATTCAATCCAACCATAAAGGACACGTACTCAATATTGACGGTCTAAGACGCGCTCTTCTTTCATACAGAAATACGCCATGTCGCCGCGATGGCCTATCCCCTGCTATGAAACTGTACGGCCGACCAATTCAGGATCGCCTACCAGCTCACCGTTCTTCCTTCGACCCAAAGTGGATAAAACAACATCGTACAATTGATGAACGAACAACAAATACACAGATGAAGGCTAAAGCATACTTCGACATACATACATACACGGCCCAATGACTCATTCAAAATAGGGGCAAATGTTTTAATATGGAATATGATAACCCGTCGGTGGAACTTATCTGGTAGCGTTATAGAGGTAATAAACCCACGTAAATACGTTGTTCGAACTACCAGCGGGCGTGTTCTAACACGCAATAGAAAACATCTACATCGCCAACAAATACTACCTGCACCCATTCCGGTGAACGTCAAACCGCACGTAGATCACTCGGAAAATCCACAACCGATGAACACTATGGGAAAACCAATACATTCTACAACATGTCCACCTCTGCGTAGAAGTTCTAGACAAGTTCGAAGACCAATACGCTTAATAGAGGAGATGGAATAAAAACTGTTTTCATTCTAAACCTGAATCAATAACTGAACAATACACCGATTCAGGCTGGGGGAGGTGTAGGATAGTGATCACTATCAGTATCAACTGTATGTACATATAAATGTAAACCTATATAAGTAACAAGGGAGATTATTATTCTAGAACTGAGATGAAAGAACATAGCTACACTATACGAATATCTTGTATTCTAATATTTATATAATTAAAGTAATACATGAAGATATACTCAATGTCACTTCTTTCATTATCATACAGTATCCATTTTTGATGAAGCTACCCAAGCCTTTGCTTTCCTAACTTCTATGTCCTTTTTGCTACTCTCTATCCATGATCCAAGGTACTGGAAGTCGTCGACCTTCCTTAGTTGATTTTAATCAATGGTTGTCAAGTTTCCATTAACATTAAATGTCATGAATTTGGTCTTGGTAGCACTTATGTGCAATCCAACCTCCTTAGCAGCCCTCTCCACTTTAATTAGTAGAAGCTGTGCATCTGCTAGTGTATTAGAGAGCAGGGCGATGTTATCCGCAAAGTCAGTGTCTGTGACTGCAGTTGCCGGATATCTACTACTTCTGCGTTCTTGAAGTGTGAATCCCCGAACTTCACCCTTTGTGGCCGTCCTCATTGCGTAATCCAGCACAATTACAAATAGTAATGGTGCTAATGTGTCACCTTGCAGTATGTCAGCCAGGATTGAGAAAAACTCAGTTTCACCATCTGGAGAGAGTACCTGCGCTTCTATGTCACAATATAACAATCCAATGCCAGCAACAATTACTTCTGGTATTCCATAAGCTCTTTTTTTTACAGAGCAACCACAAGAAGAAGAAGAAGAAATTTATTTTTCCATAAACAAAACAAAAAACAAATTGCATAGACAAAAAAGACGAAATGTCGTCCTGTTGCTAAACCAAAAATGTCTGGGGACCATAACCGCTGCCATAAAATGAACACACCAAGGAATATTAGAACCAGTAAGTAAGTAACTCATAAGCAACTTCGAAAAAAAAATATTAAAATAACTTATGGTAATGACGGAAATATCTTGGCAGATAAAGATTATTTATTATCTTTGTTTAGCATAAAGTAGTTTATGGCAGGAGGACAGTAAGAATTAGAATTTCAAGCATTTTACCTCTATGGATGGAGTCGAATACCTTCTTGAAGTCCATAAAAGTCATTATAAGTCAAACAATGTGCAAGAATGTTGTAATAACCACAATCAGTAAAATACTAATAACAAAATATAGAAATACCAACGAGAAGTACAGCAGTACAGTACAGTGATAACACTGTCACACAAGGATGGTCATACCGGTAAACTGTACTTCCCCCTCCACCAAATACCATGGACTAATATATCTTCTCTTATATTCCCCCCAGTTTATAAATAAACTATTATCAGTGTTCAAACTTAGTCTGTTATGATGCCTGATAATAATCAGGTGGGCGCGATACGCGACCATACCTAGTGCTATAGTGTGTCTCCTCTATTGGTTCATCTTCATCCGACATTCTAGAACGATCATTCTCACTTTGAAACCCGAAAAATATAGTAGAGCGGCTATCATTGTTACCGATATCAGATGATCTAGGATCTGCTGGCATTACATTTTCAAACTCCAGGCCATCGTCAACATCTGATTCATGGAGTTCTGGACGTTCAATTGAATTTGGTGCGATTGATGACCTTTGAAGGACAGGTTGCGCAGTTTTACGGACATGTTGTAAATGATGTCGAGTGCCCTTTATTACCACTGAAATATCATCAGGTACATCTTCAACCATTAACGGTCCTCTCCAGCATTGAGTGCAATGCACATGTTGCTCCGGTTTTATAAACACATAATCACCAATCTTTAATGGATTTGAACTAACTGTCGTCCGATACGCCTCACCTTTGTTTTGAGAAATCAATGGTAGGTGTGTGAGTTCACTGTTCATCAGAGCCTGCATCAGTGTCATCGAACCCTTAGCAGGTACAGTATTATTATACCAGAACGCACACTGTTCAGGTATTTTAGAAGACCTACTAGCCCACGCTTTCACCGTTCTATGAATCCGTTCGACCGGATTACCTTGTGGTCTATACCCACAAGCTGGACGATGGCACACTTCCTATTTTTTCAGAAAACACTTGAACTCGTTACTGCGAAAAGCAGGCCCATTGTCTGCTACCACTTCTTGAGTGAGGTGGACCCCATTCGAGAAATATTTGCTGGAGTTTTTTAATAACGTCTTGTGCACCTTTATTATTAACTTTGTGCCAGATGGTGAAATTAGTACAGCAATCCAACACAGTCAAATATGAATAACTGCTATATTCTGTAAAATCTATCAATAATAATTCCCAACCACGCGTTACTTCAGTATGATGTTTTGTTACTGTGATAGGATGAGGGTCAATGCTGTTGCACTCCGAGCATGGCCTACATACTTCAATTATCATTTCTTTTGGAACTGTTAGCCCTTGTAATATTCTATCTTGTTTGCACAAACTTTCGGTACGATCAGACCCCACATGGGCAATACAATGAATTTCTTCAATACGGCTACGAATACCAGCTGCACTCTGAGAACCAGGTGATAAACTTGCTGACACTAGACCTGCTATTGAACAATCATCTTCCTTCTTATTATGCAACCATGAATTAAGTACTCTAGTGAGTATATTTGCGAGATTCTTGTGTGACGGGATAAGGTGAATTGTAATCTGCATTTCATACTCTTAAATAGTTTTCTGAATTAATTGTAGTGGTCTTCGAATTAACATCTTCGATAGACCTTAATAGTTTTCAATCGATGTGAATCATTTAACAGTGCTGAAATCCAATTATAAATGGTAGATGAGTCTGTGTAAAGCCAAACGTTTTTTAACTTCCACTGTAACGCCATGTTGATGCCTTGAATAACCGTGTTTAATTCGGCAGCATTTATATGTTCAGGGTCGTCGTTATCTCGCAGCCATGCTCCATCTTCAGCCACAACACCTCCTATATGTATTAAAGCTCCAGTTGCAATATTGCTCGCATCGGCCCATACTTCTCCACAGTCAGTATTCTCTATGGGCCATTCACCTTTGACTGGGTCGTTTTCCGAGCATCGTTGGACCATGTCACACAGTTTATCCTTAATACAATCATCAACAACCTTATGGCGTTGAAGCTGCTTGACACTGAATCCATCCAACAGCTATCCTTAAACCAACCTTCAACTAAATAGTGACCACGTAGCATTCCAATTATTCCTAACCACTGACGATGTGTTAGACTTTCAGGAATATCTGACAGTTTTGGTAAATCGCTATCACGTGACCAATCACCATCTTTTACGAAGATTCCTAAAACTCTTGTGCCATCTTTCACATAGTTTGGTTTTTTGGATTCCAATCCAAATTTGGTGAGATGCTGCTTTACTTCTTCTACTGGAATTGCTGATGTATCCATATTGATATCATCCCTAAAATTATCTACAGAATCCTTCATTTTTTCGCTTAGTTCAATCACTTTTTCGACAATTGAATCCATTATTTTGGGACCTGGTCCAATACCAATCTTGTCATACAGTATGTTTTTCCTAAATATTGAATAGTTTGAAATGGATGTAACTCGGGACTGATTCGTATTTGCATATAGGCATTCTTCAAATCCAGTATGGCAGTGTCCTTTCCCATCCGAGCCCACTTTCGAAGTTTCTCTCCACATGCCGCCACCTCAGTGCCACGTTCTTCAAACTTTCCCATAAGCTTTCCCATGAGCTTTCCCTGTGCTCATACCTCGCCATTATATTCGACTATCCAGCCATTCTTAATCCAGTCTTGCATCGCTTCTTCAAGTTTATCTCTCTTTAATTCGCTGGAATTCCATATTCCGCTGGTCCCCTGATCACCCCAGCTGGTTTTTCACCATCCTTAAATTTGTACACAGCCATCCATTTTTGGCCATCAAATACAGCGGAAAAATCTGATTTCTCAATTTTTCCATTTCAGGTACCGATGATACGCCTCCTTCATGAACATTTATTGCTAATCCAGCAACAGGATTTACACATTGCGGCTCAACCAATTCAACTGCGTTCATCTTATCATGAATATTGAAATTTGCTTGTTTAAATTGCTTAACTATATCCCAGCCAATTACCATAGGAATTTTTCTAACCAATTTCTCTAGAACAGCGACATCGCATCGCCGCTCTACATCAGTACTTTCAAATCCTAAGTTTAATACAGTTTCTCCTTGGATTGTGATACTTGACAGGCCATCTAAAAATCTTAAAGTTTGTTGCTTACATATAATGTTCGCACCAACTTTTGTTGCAAACTCTCGAGAAATCATAGAGCGTCGACAGCCCGTATCCAGTAACGCCCTTGTAAACCAACCATTACAGTATACTTTAATTACTTGGGACTATTAATAATTTGGGAAATTGCTGCTGGTGCTAATGGCCATCTCCCTCTCTAGTTTCCCAAATTTGCAGTACAGCCACGAGCGATATGGTTTGCAGCTCCACATCAAAAGCATCCAGATCCACCAGCTCCTACTGATTGACCCCCCAGATTATTCTGATTATTAAAAGTTACCTCTAGGCCTATTACCTCCTGTTTGTCTAACTGTACCCATGCCAGTACAATCACGCGCAAAGTGGCCAAAATTGTGGCATCGTTTGCACTGGATAGATTATCGGTAGGATTGTTGGTTGGTAGGAGTGATCGAACCTCTCCAATTGTTGGAATCCACCAATAATGGCAACCCTCGGTTTTCGTTTCATTATAATCTTTCCCCCCTCTCTGATTGACGACCTCCCACTGCCCAGGCATTTGCAGCCTGGCCCACTGCGCCTCCCGCTCCGATTATATTCGATTCAACGTTAATGCTCCTCTCCGAAACCAGTCAACGAGCCTGTTCCAACAAATGTTCTAAGGATATACCTCCCGCCAACGCTTTAACTTCTCTCTGGATTTCTGTCGGCAGACCAGCTACGAACTGAACCGCCAGCATTGATTGCGATGCATCAGACAAAATTTCAGTACAAACAATTAGCGATAATAGACGTTTGAGATCTGCAAGATACGTATCGACTGCTTCATTCTTTTGTAATGATCATCTCTTGAACTTATCATAGACGACATGTTCGTTGATCGCAAACGCGGAGAGTAACGCTGCTTCCAACTCATTGTAACTTGACTTCTTCTCGTCCGGTAGCTGCCGCATAATCGCAGCCCCTTCCAAACAAAGTCGGAGGTATGTTGCACGAGACTCCTCCTTCAAGGAAGATTCTGTTTTCAATTGGTCGAATGTGTCATTAAAGATATTTAAAAATCCCGATGGATCGCCATCCCCATTATATTTCTTAACAAAATCCGAAAGCTTTAATCTGGATGCCATATCTTGACACGTTAGCCCGGTTAGCTTATAAGTCATACAATGTGCAAGAATGTTGTAATAACAATCAGTAAAATACTAATAACAAATCACAGAAATACCATCGAGAAGTACAGCAGTACAGTACAGTGATAACACTATCACACAAGGACGGTCAGACCGGTAAACTGTACTTCCCCCTCCACCAAATACCATGGACTAATATATATTCTCTTATAGTCATGACTGCAGGGACATTCTTTGACTTAATTCCTTCAAGCAGTCTCCGTAGTGCAAGTATCTGCGCTATTGTTGATCTACTTGGTCGAAATCCATTTTGGCTCTTACGCAGTAGTTTCTCTATGTGAGGCCTAATCCTATATAGAATAGTAGCGCATTTTCTGACCAAAAAGTCTAATTTTTGAAACATCGCCTATCTGATGCAGAATTTCATGCTGAATCCAAATATGTAAACCGTTTTCCCATATCTTGCTTGCTCCATATCTTTCCCATATCTCGAGATATCTCGGGTAGAAGATACTGGCTCCGATATATCGCGATATTGGTATAGGTGATGAAGTTTGGGGTTTGCATTCAATTTCTCCAAATTTCTGTGCTCAGTGGTGCCAATTGGATGTCTCCACGAGAAAGAGCACAAAATTTTAAATGGGAAGATATTTTTTTATGATTATTGGACCTACTGATCAGTTTATAAGACAACTTTAAGTCTCCGGAATAAAGACGGCACTTGAATAAGCGACTCTGCGGTCTTTGTGGGATTACACGGAATAGAATTATCGGTCATCGGAGATCTTCATAATGTATAATCTCCAATTCTAGTGGTCGTACGAAGTTCGTTTTGGGCTCATTCGAAAGCTCTTTCCTCAGAAAATGTGCTACCCCCCCCCCCCCCCCCCCCCCCCTAAGATCTTCTCTCTTACAGGTAACCTCCGAGTTTTGCCATAGCACATACTGTTTTCGTTTGGGTTTCTGGGGGATATGATATGCCTCTTAGCTGATTCATCGTGGGATGTTATTATACACTGGTATATTGAATCGGTGGATTGGTCTTCATCCAATGGGTGGTCCAACGTTCTACAATTAAACAGAAAGTGGATGTAGAAATATTTCACTGTTAGGTAAATATTTGTATACTAGTACTATGTAAAAAACTTTTAAAATCCGATGTATTTTGACTTGCTTTCACAGTTTTGTTATAAATTCATATATTACCTATATTTAGTACAATTTGGCATAAGATTACCTCCTGGTCCAGTGGCCCAGTAGGTTAGTGCGCAGGTCATATGTGAGATAGGTCGAGAGTTCGAATCTTGGTTGGTAAATTTACATTTTTTGTGCAACTTTATTATGTTTCGTTAAGTTTAGATAAGCCAATGGAGTGCGTACAATACATGAACTGATTAGTTGGGCCAATCATAGGTGTTTAATAATTTATTGATCCAATGTGAGCCCATGGAAAGTGGTAGAATGTTCTAGTGCAATTCTATGCTTAGGATTTTCTATATAAGGTGCCATTTGCCCTTCGGTTATCACCTAACCTTGACTACTAGTTATTCTTACACTCTTTATTCTGATTTGAAAATTTTGTTTAGTTTAAATTCATTAAATCATTTGGTTAATTACGTTAATATATACTGCAAACTCAGAACATGTAGCCTTTTAGCGTATCTATCTTTAACAGCCAAACGCTTGGAGGAATGGCTGCCTAAACCTTTAGGCCACAGCAACGCAAGGGGGAGGAAAGTCCACACCACATAAAGGAACCCGCACCATTTGCCCACGCCAATTTGAAACATGACTAAGCCTGAGAGCACCCATGCCAGAGGAGGTAAGACTTTGTTTGACGACCTTGCCCGCCGTAATCCCGTAGATCATGGGAATGTGTGACGCCATCCTGGGACGCCGTAAAGTGTAGGAGTAAAATACCTCAGATTCAGACAGAAACCCCTTGGTCAACCGGTACCTCTTACAGGTGCGAGCCGATGCTGTTTGTTAGTACGTGCAAGTATGCTAGGTGCAAATAGCTCACTCTATAATTTGGTGACTTTGCCGTACTAGCGGTACAGTACCAGTTAGCACTGTAGGCATTGCAGTTTGACTGATCTGTCTGAGTCCAACGTATTTGCTTAGGCAAGGGGGCAGCTTTCTGCTACCGGCATGCATTTAGGCTAAAGGGTGGTTTACTAAAAATCGACTGCGCCCTTACCACGTACTGATAGGTATTTGCTGTATACCACCACAGCAACAAAGTTCTAGAATTAAATACATACAAGATCAGCTAGACATATGGTAGTAAATTAACACCCTATTCTCTATTTTCACAATCAGAGTCTGGTATCAGTGCCAATCTAGGATGTAGTTACTAACACCGTAATTGCCTGATCGAGTTGTGAACATAGGAGGAGAGAGCCCTTTTGACGTCAGTTCGTAAGTATTGCGCCTACAGCGCGCGACTAGCTTATTCTAGCAGCTAGCGCCTGGTATTATTATTTTGTTAAAAGTCACCAAAACCTAGTATTACAGAGATACCCCAAAATGTGTTTATCGTAACACACACACATACACGCGCGCCTTAAGATTGTTTGTTGAGGTATTACTCAACCCCTTTTGACTGCTTTTTCTGTTGGCAATATTGTTCTTTACGCTAGTGTCAGTTGACCCGCTAGCTCGTATTATACCCATATAAATCACACCGCGTCAAGTCTACAGTATTTAGGTCCATTAGAGGCAGTTAGGATTCGCTACGCGGGGATTATTTTCCCATGAGTTTGGTCTGTATCTGTAGACTGTACATCTGCCTCACCGGTTAGAGGCCAGTCACCCTGATTGTCTAGTTATCCTGGGAATTTGATTCACCCAAGTTTAGAAGGGACATCAGGCTCCGTTCCTCGCCAGTAGTAGTTTGTGTACTTTGGTATCTATTTATTTAGACACATCCTGGGCTGGGATTTCTTGGTAGATACTGTACAAACTTCTAAACTTCTTCTTCGACCAACTTCTAAAGCAATCAGTAGGGTTCCACTGCGGGACTGAGCCATCATTGACCTAATAGATTTGGATAATGTAGCTGGACATAAGGCTCTACCTGAAAGTCCTGTTTGTATACCATATAAGTACGGAGCTTCGGATTATATTCAAGAGATTTTTTCCATACTGAGCCGAAATATGTTCTGCACTTATCACCAAAAAGTTGAATGCTACATGTCAAGTCTGTGTTATAGTAATTGCTAAGCCCTACATTTAAAAATATTTGTTTCATTCTGTTGCACCATCCCGAGTCGAGTTGTTATCATATTTTGTTTCAAAAATTAATTTATGGATTAACATGCAAGCTGAGTAGTTTTCTGTAGATACAAGTGCATAATCAACTACAGATTCCCCTCTTACAGTTACTAAAGTGAAATCATTATTACTACCATCATTACTACCTAGATCATAACCATGAGCATTTGTCAAACTATCCACATTTGAGTGGGTAGGAAAGTCAGGATCTAAATTAAATACAGTGTCAGATAAATTCCTGGTTCTACCGTGTATATCTCCTAGTACTATTACTTGTTCCACTGAATTACTGTGCTGATATATCTGGGATATTAAATGGGTGTAGAAGTCAATGAGAATATGTCCATAAATCAGACGACTCGGGTGGCAGGTAACAGCCACAAAGCAACAGGGAGTGATCAGTGTCTATAGACCTAAATATTGCTCATATTATTCACTCGTGAGAAGTATCAATAACCGAGACGTTATATTTTGATAGCACAGATCTATTTACAAAGAAGCCTACTTCTTCTGTTCACAGTTTTTCGAGCATTTCCAAATCAAGTGAATTCCCGAGAAGGAGAGCTGTCAACCTGGAAAGTTTCAACTAATATATCTGTGTTTACGCCAGAAGTGATTGTCTCAAGTAAGTTCGAGTTTGCTGCTGTCCAACCATTGCAGTTCCAGATGCTGATTCGTAGAGTTTCACTTGTGTTTGGCTGAGGGGCCACTGACATAATGTGTAGCATTCCCATCATTCTTTGATTACCTTCATCCACCTCTGTAACCATCTCCCCATCAATTACTAGTTGATCCTGATTGTCACCCTTGGATTCGAATTGTTCTGACCCGTTTATCCATCAGTCTTCCATTTAGAACAATAAACAACTGCCCCCGTGTGCCCATACCAATGAGCGTTTTAAAGTTCGCTTCCATCGGATGATCCTTGCTTTTTTCAGGATTTAAGTTTTTCGCCACCCTCTCTGCCCTCTCTTTACATTCCCTCGCTAACTCTCTCTCTTTCTCTAATAACTCGGTTCCCTCATCCAGTTGCCTCTCCAACTCCTGCTGATCCAGCGCCACAAGGTCTAGTTGACACGCCAGATCTATCTCTAACACCCTTCATGCTTTTGCGGAGGATGTCGCGGACTTATCGGTCACGACGGACTCCCATCGCCTCTCTGTCCTACTGACTTTCCCCCGCTTTCTGGGGTTCTCACTGACCGACGACACCGAATCCTCGGGGTTAACCTCGGGTTCGCCGTCGTGCGGGTCCACCCAACCCACTAACTTAATTCCCCTAGCATCCACTAAGTAAGGCCCTACGTACACTACTTCAGGCTCCATTACCCCGGACCGCCACAAATCAAACAGTTCCGTGGCGACCCCCCTCGCTCTCTCACTCGCCAGTTCTCAAACGGACTAAATAGTGAAAGTGTTTATTTGACTCACCTAGCCTCTGATATAGTTTAGGCTGGTCTACCTTTCTCCCTTCCTTGGCCTCCTTAAGTAGTTTCTTGGTGGCGTTGTAGGCCCGTCGTAGCCAATCACTCATCCCGACGTCCTCTTTGCCGACTCCGCCACCTCTCCTCGTCCGGCGTCGTACCGGCGGCCCCACCGTCGCCGTTCCGGTGGGCCATCTGTCGCCCTCGGCCTGTGGCTGGCCGGCGACTTCGGTACTCCGACCGCCGTTGTCATCACGCGTCAACTCGTCTCCCTCTCTCCTATGTAGTTGACGGCCGCCCTCTGCAGGGCTACCGGATCGTCCCTCATCGGTGAATCCAGCATCGCTGGCCGATACCGTCGCATCGCGGCCTCACGGATCGTTTGGTTGGTGTCGTCTGGGGTCCGTGGCGGCGTCCTCTCTCCCTCTGATCCTGTCGGATCAGAGGGAGATGTGGGCTTCCTGTCGCTCATCTTCTTCTCGCTGTCTTGCAGTCACAGTTTTTAGTTGGCAGTTTGACTCGGTAGTATGACTGTGACGGGATCGGAGATCCCGATCGGGTTAGAAATGTACGCGTCACCATTCTGCTGGGCAGTCGTGCTACTTGCTTTGGCCGAAGGCCGTTGGGGAAAACAATAAGAGTTTGTGTTGTTTCTCAATATTGATTAACATAGACGATAATAGCACGTCGGTAGAGATAACATGAACATAGCAGAAAATACAGATTAATTGCTGTTAATGGCGGTGACGGTCATTAACTATGACTGGTCTGCACTGACTGAATAACTCAACTGACCAGTAAATCAGTAATGTAGGATAATATATGGTTAACACACATTGATATTGATTTCACCTCTTACTGTACTTTGGCCCCCTGTACCCAATGGATGCTTTCCTGTCCCTAATCACGTGCTTCCCTCCCCACTATTGGCTAATATACTAATTGTCACTTTGGCACTCCCTGTGAGTGTTTCCCCCTGCTGCTAGCCTCGACGAGCTGTATTCCCTCCGAGGTGGTTTGACCTCTCACCTCTCTCTGTGGCTTTGGGGCTTGTGTCCCCCCCCCCCCCCCCCCCCTCCCAAAGTTGGTTATGATACGAGATTAATATTGGTAATCTCGTATCCCCAACATATTGCTAAAATGCCACTGGTCCCATTTTCTGGTGGGTAATGAAGTGGAATTGAATCCGCTTACAAGTTTTATTCCAAAATTTTAACATTACGAAATGATTGTATATATATTATAAGTGATAGAAACTGCACAAATTAAATTAGTTACTGTATAAAATAAATGTAAAAATACATAAATTATGTTATAAATAAGTTAGCTTATATTTATGGTGGCGTTTGGAGCCATGTTAATAAATTATAGCTACTGGTTATTAAAAGATATACCTCGACTACCGGTAGGTAATGCATTAGGCCTATCTGACTGTCAGACATTTAATATTAAATACCACCTATTATTTACGTGGTAACCATTGACGCCGTAACTTTACAGCTCGCCGTCATTGGTTACGACATAATCATGGGACATTACAACACCAATACAATACTAAATATACAGGCCAATATGATACTGTAATGTCCTCTAATGTTGTAAAGGGTTGGTGCTAAAATGCACAACGAGCAACAATGACCAACAACGAGCAACAATGAGCAACAACGAGCAACAACGAGCAACAATGAGCAACAATGAGCAACAACGAGCAACAATGAGCAACAACGAGCAACAGTGAGCAACAACGAGCAACAATGAGCAGCAATGAGCAACAACGAGCAACAATGAGCAACAATGAGCAATAATAAAGTACAACAATGAGCAACAATGACCAACAACGAGCAACAATGAGCAACAACGAGCAACAATGAGCAACAATGAGCAACAACGAGCAACAACGAGCAACAATGAGCAACAACGAGCAACAATGAGCAACAATGAGCAACAATGAGCAACAACGAGCAACAATGAGCAATAATAAAGTACAACAATGAGCAACAATGACCAACAACGAGCAACAATGAGCAACAATGAGCAACAACGAGCAATAATAAAGTACAACAACGAGAAAAAATGATGAGCAACAATGAGCAAAAATAATAAAGTGATAAAAAATAACTACAATAAGTAGCAGTAAGTAGCAGTAACTACAATAACAGTAACTATAATAAAGTAACTAGAGTACACCACTAAACAGATTACACAGATACATTCATTACTGTATACTTATGCAGTATAATGTATCCCAGTAATCCCGAATATATAAGTAGGATATGATAAATAAATTCCCAACCAAGAACTTAATAAAAAATTCTTCCATACCCGCAATGTCATCAAAATGGTGCACAATACTGCTATACCGGGACTATGAAGCGGCGTTTACGCCAAAACTATCTGAATAAATATTATACTCAAGATGTGTCAATAAAAAATATTATACTTAAGATGTATCTAAATTCTCGGCCGAGATTCTCGGCCGAGTTTTTCTCGGCCGAGATCTCGGCCGAGTTTTCTCTGCCGAGTGTTTCTCGGCCGAGATCTCGGCCAAGATTCTCGGCCGAGTTTTTCTCGGCCGAGAATTTATAATCTTAAAAGTTGTAACAGCGGGAAATTTAAATGTTATTTTCCTTTCCCTTTGTAGTTAGTGTAATTTTGAATACCACCAGTACAGTATTATTCTACAACTGTCAGTCTGTAGTCTGCGGCTCCATCATAACTGTAGTCTGCAGTTCCATCCCCAGTGAATTAAGATTACAACCCTGGCCAAGCAGCAAGGGGAAGGCGATACGTGTACTGCTGTATATACGAAACGACCGGTTAACCGGGCCGGGTTTGGGTGCCCCGGATCCGGCAAAAAAAGTCGCCGGGTACCGGGTTTTATTAAATTACATTTTACATTTTCTTACATTTTATATTTATTACCTGTACCGGTACTATTAGGCCTACTTTTATTAGGCTATTTATATTATTTTTCAATTTTTTTTTCTTTTTTTTTCTTTTGAATTATCACTTTTTTTCATTTTTTTTTATCATTTTTGATATCACAAGTTATGACCCGGACCCGGCTTTTTTGAGACTGACCCGGACCCGGCAAAATGTTCAACCCGGTCGTTTACTAGCTGTATGCACAAAATACATGTATGTAAGGTAGGCAGGCAGGCCTACTGTACTACAATCTTTCACTACTATTTCAGTACTCTACTATTGGATAGATATTAATATTCACTACTCTACTTATGGATCCCTATGACCCAAATACCCGAAAACTGCTAGGTGAAATGAGTAAGATATTTCATCGACCTTTTGGAAAGGGTTCAGCTGGCGCTGGTGGCCCTAAGAAACTGAAGCGTTTAAACATTGCGTCATCTACATATAAGCTTACAAGTTTTAATGTCGATGTGTTGTTGTTGCCGGGGTCTCTTTATTCAGTGGGGAATAATATCCCTAGACAGGGATCCAAAGAATATCTTGTAGACGCAGGATATCTTGTGAACGAAATTAATCTAAACAAAGAAATGACGAAGTGTCAGATTTTTACTGCACTTATTCGCGAGTTTAACCATAAACTTAAAACAAATATAGCAGCTGAGTCTTGCGACATTTTAGAATCGTGCTATAAGAAACTTATTGCTGTGGAGCAACATTTATCTATGGAAAACGAGATAAATGGCCAAACCGTTTATAGCCGCTTCCGGGGATGTGGAAGGAAGTTAATGTACTTTTTATGTCTGGATATAGTGGACAGTGGTGAGGCAGGTAAAGATATCGGGAAGTTGGATAGTAGAGGAACAAAGATTGAGATCGCTGGAACGGGGTTGGATAGCGGTGGTGGTGGCAGCATAGCGGGAATGGAGAGCAGTTGTGTGGAAATAGATAGCGGTGGAGTAGGGATTGATATCGGTGGAATGGGAATGGATAGTGGTGTTGTGGGAATAGATAGAGTGGGAATGGGAATAGATATTGGTGGAGTGGAAATAGATATCGGTGGAGTGGGAATGGATAGAGTGGGAATGGGAATAGATATTGGTGGAGTGGGAATAGATATTGGTGGAGTGGGAATGGATAGTGGTGGTGTGGGAGTAGATAGTGGTGAAGTGGGGATAAATTTTGATGCAGCGGGGATGGATAGCAGTGGTACAGGGATGGATTCAATTTGTAAACCAACTCTGATTCCTCGCATAATTTGCGATGTATGTGCAAAGTCACGACCTGCCTGTGAGAATCATTGTCATAACTGTTTAATGATCGCAGATGTGATAGAGTCTGAAAATGTTAACAATTTCCGTGAGCAGCATCCCAGAAAAAGGCGCCTACCTGTCCGTTATGTTCGTTCAATAGGAGAGGAATGCCCTGAATCGGATGAATCAGTCGATGAGGCAAATGAATTTAGTAGAGAGGAGATTGCAAATGCAAATAGACGGTCAGTTTACTTTGCTAACCGGAACCAAGTAGTTGATAGAGATAGTGATATTATCCAGGTACCAGTGATATTGGAACCCCTGGGGTCCAATATGAGAAGCGATCTAGAAAACCTGTACAACGTATTTAAATCGGATGCAGATAATTTAACAAAAATGTATATATTATTTGAAGTGCCCAGAACACGTGTTGTTGACAGTGTCTACGATATCTTAGAAGACAATGATTGCACTACTCCTCTGATAATGACGAAATTTATAGATGAGGAAGCCGTTGATACTGGTGGACCCACACGGGAACTCTTCAGTTTGTTCTTTACACAGCAGTCTGGAAACATGTTTAGAGGCTCGTATCCAAACTTCGTTTTTCGGCACAACCTTAGCTGCCTGGAAAAGTCAAAGTTTTCTATTCCCAAATCTCCTCTTACACGACTAGGCAAGCCATAGATATCTACCGCAGAGAGGAAGTTTTGTAAAGCAGTTTGCGATCGATTATTATCGGCGCACATCAGAGCCACAACCATTCTGCTGTACCCATCAATAACTCCATGTAATACAAAGCTCCAATTAATCAACTTATGATTGCTATCAACATGCCATAACTCTTTAGCTCCTTTAACATTGTAAACGCGCCGCTGAATCGCTTTACTTCGTCTCAGTGCTCTTCCAATTGGATCGATAATGTCTAGTCTTTCACGTAGTCTCTGTCGTTGAACATGTATACCAACTGCCCGTAAACCACCTTTCAAATATACCTCGCCGATATTAGGCGTATTGCTCAATATATGTCGTATAGCTTTATCAAGGTTGACATTAGCTATATCAGAGTATTTATTATTATTCAGTCCATATTGTTTACAATGCCTTGAAATAGTTCGTTCGCTAACATCCAAAATGCGTGCCGTATCTCTTCGAGAGAATCCAATATTCTGTAAATAGTGCAACTGCCTCTCCGTAATTTCGTAACGAGGCCTCCCACCGCTGATACCTCCAACCAGTTCTACATTGGCATCAGCCATACAGCCATAGGCATAGCTGCACACGTGTAGGATAGTGAAGTGAAACGGTAGCAATAGGATGCAGGCTTATGTACTGTACTGCTGTAAATACTGTAATTATTCCAAATACAATGCCATTTTAAATTTCCCGCCATTTCATATTTTAATACTTTCTCGGCCGAGAAAAACTCGGCCGAGAAAAACTCAGCCGAGAAAAACTCGGCCGAGAAAAACTCGGCCGAGAAAAACTCGGCCGAGAAAAACTCGGCCGAGAAAAACTCGGCAGAGAAAACTCGGCCGAGATCTCGGCCGAGATCTCGGCCGAGAAAAACTCGGCCGAGAATCTCGGCCGAGAATTTAGATACATCTTAAGTATAATATTTTTTATTGACACATCTTGAGTATAATATTTATTCAGATAGTTTTGGCGTAAACGGCGCTTCATACGGGACCGGTAGGCCTACAAATATTTATCAGTTTACCTGATTTCAGTCTATCCGTCTTGTTCTGTTTGGGTAGAGTTGGTGAAACTTTCCTCAACCTATTATCTGGTTCTGTCCTACTATCCTATTATCTGATGTACGGTACTGTGAAGTGTGAACTGGTTTTCGCATTATTATTTTGTATTTTATACAGTTGGACAGTGACCTGATTGCCTGGCAGTCCTGAAGTCTGCCTAGCGTTCTATATTACAGACTACTGTATAGCTTCTGTGACACAGAAGCGCAGGTACTCTCACCAGATGGTGAAACTGAGTTTTTCTCAATCCTGGCTGGCGTACTGCAAGGTGACTCATTAGCACCATTACTATGTATTTGTAATTGTGCTGGATTACGCAATGAGGACGGCCACAAACGGTGAAGATCTGGGATTCACACTTCTCAAGAACGCAGAAGTAGTAGATATCCGGCAACTACAGTCACAGACACTAACTTTGCGGATGACATCGCCCTGCTCTCTAATACGCGAGCAGATGCACAGCTTCTACTAAATAAAGTGGAGAGGGCTGCTAAGGAGGTTGGATTGCATATAAATGCTACAAAGACCGAATTCATGACCTTTAATGTTGATAATAATCAACTAAGGAAGGTCGATGACTTCCAGTACCTTGGATCATGGATAGAGAGTAGCAAAAAGGACATAGAAGTTAGGAAAGCAAAGGCTTGGACAGCTCTATCAAAAATGGATACCATCTGGAAATCAGAACTCTCCAGGCACCTGAAGACTAAGTTCTTTCGAGCCACAGTGGAAAGTGTATTTTTATACGGGGGTGAGACCTGGACACTGACTAAATCACTTGAACAACGAATTGATGGTTGCTACACAAGACTACTAAGGGCAGCCGAGCTTTATGGTACAATACCACCTGTATCAACCACCCTCCGTGAACGCAGATTAAGATTCAGTGGGCACTGCTGGCGAAGTAAAGACGAGGTCATACCAGATCTAATTCTCTGGCAACCAACTCATGGAAAGGGTAGTCGTGGACGACCGGCAATAACATATATAGATCAACTTGAAAGGGATACTGAACTTGGGAGAAACGAAATTGCGACAACTATGGAGAATCGGGAAGCCTGGAAGGATCTCATTTCCACTGTCCGAGTTCGCTCGACCTAGTAGTAGTAGTAGTAGTAGTAGTGGTAGTAGTACTGTATAGCTTGTGGGATGGGGTAGGCCAAGCCTATTTTGTATTTGATTTGTTATTTACTTTAGGTCTATTAAATTTTTATTTATATGTTGAAGCTTTATATTTGATTTATATTTTACTTGTGTATTGACCGGACCCTTATTACCTGAGCTTTTTGTGACCGGACCCATAATCTTGTAACATGTCTTAAGTTTCGTTTATTGTTTTGGTTCCCACCACCGCCAACACCTGAACACGCCTCTGTAACCCGGTCCCTTACTAATATGCTGCCTGCTCTTTTCTGCCTTTAAATGGCAATGGGTCCGGTCAACGGGTTCTGTCAATTTAGCAAAAGGTCTGTTCAGTAGACTTTGCCCAGTTAGTTTTTAGTACAAAATTTAGTACAGTCTGACAGTAGTATTCTGTACCTATTACATTTGTAGGTACCCGAATCGTGACTGTGCCAATGTTAGAATTAGGACCTACGCCTCAAACGACAGATTTACAGTACCAACGTCAAAATGACTTCCCCTGGAGCAATAGGCTGCCACTGGAGAACCAAAGGCTCGACAGAGTCTTATGAGGAATAAATAATGCAGCCTTTTTAACGGAACTTAGCAAACCAACATAAACACCAAAGTAAAACCTCATAAGATAGCATTATATCGAACCCCTTGTCAAGTAGGCACTCTCCTTTGATCTTTTTTAGGTCGATTTTTAAAGGATTTTTCCAGGAGAATGGCGAAAGCTAGAACGATTCTGTTTGCGCCATCTTATAGATGTCCCGAGCGCGCACAGCAGAGAAATATTTGGCAAAAATCTGTTAATTAATTAATTAGTAATTAGCGATTAAAGATTTCTAATTGATTTTTCTCGAAAAGTATTTGGTTTTTCCCCTAGCAACGGATTTTTTTTTGTTCATCTCGGTAAGATCTAAAAAAAGTTCAGTCATCGCTATGGCCCTCCTATTACTGTTAATTAGTACTAATTAGCCGAAAACTAATTAGCCTCGTAACTCGAAAACACTAAGAGCTATGAAAAAACGTGACATCACAAAGTTGTTCGGAATTTTATTCTACACAAAAAAGTCTCTGGCGCCGATGCCGTATCTCCTACCGTTAATTAGTAATTAACTAATTACCTAATTGGCGGGGGGGCTTTGTCCCCCCCCGCCCCCAAATCCTTATTCACAAGGTGTATCAAAGCGGTTTACTATTTTACAAATGATAATTATTCTAAAATCTTTTGAATCGAACTAATTAACGATTTTACTAATTAGTAAAGTTTCCCAAATTAATTAATAATTTATCCAATCCGGCTGCAATTAATTAAACAGCTGAGTCGTCAGCCTGGTTTGATGAACTTTATGAAATCATAAAGTCAGTAGGCCTAGTTGCTGTATGCCATTACTGACTAAAACTATATACCAAACACCTCTTGCCGGTAGCTATCTTCACAGTCTGTAGTGAGCACCGGTGCAGGTATGGTAGGCCTACATGTATGGCATATATAGTGGAGGTTCTTTTGGCAGATAGGCCTAGTCAAAACGTTACATCAGATGCCGTATTTTAGTCAAAACGTACCCTATCTTCATATAGTTGAGTATTGTCAATACAGGAATATCCAAGTACTCCTGTACTTAGTATACCCATCTGCCCATATACAGTAACTGGCTGACAGTTACCCTTAGATTGTAGGCTATAGATGATTGACGTTTCTAGCAATGTTCTTAACGTTGGGATTTTACTGGAAGTTATTAATACCATAGTTTACCCCAAAAAAACTAAAATTACCCAAATCGCACTAAATCAAAATAAATCTTATAACAGCAACACGGGCTATCTGACGATATGGATTAGATCAATGTAGTGGATAGTGACCATTGAAGGGCTTCTTATGCATGCAAAGGAAAATATGATCAGACCCAAATCACACAGTCAGACCTGATCTTTTGCTGATCAAATACCGGTAGGTGACTTTGCTGATATGCAGTAACATTTTACGGTACAATTTGATGCGAAAATGTTTTGGCCAGTACTCTGAACCTTCCATTGGGGTCTCAGGTCACACGCCTACCGTGGTCACTGTATCTGGCACCTGATTGGCTATAATATTCAAACGCTGAAAACTTACCTAGGCCTTGACAATTAGTGATAAGATTTTATGCGAATATGTTTTGGATGGTGTTCTGAATCTCGCGTTGAGGTCCCAAGTCACCCCCATACCGTGGTCATCAGATACGGCGCCTGATTGGCTAATTCTTTGAACGACGATAACTCGAGTTTGCTTCACTTTGGGATGAAGTTTGAAGGCTAGGAATATTCTCTGGATGATGCCCCAACTCACTGATGATGTTTCATAGCTGTGACGATGAGTTTAACTGGAGCATCGACTCTGCATACGAATTATCGAGCATGGCAATGAGTTTAACCACTGCGTCAACTCAGCGTACGAATTATCCTCCGTGTCAATGAGTTTAACCGCTGCATCGACGCCGCGTACGAATTATCCTCCGTGGAAATGAGTTTAACCGCTGCGTCGATGCCGTGTACGAATTATCCTCCGTGTAAATGAGTTTAACCCCTGCGTCGACGCCGCGTACGAATTATCCTCCGTGAAAATGAGTTTAACCACTGCGACGACACCGCGTACAAACTATCCTCCGCGACAATGAGTTTAACCGCTGCGACGACGCCGCGTTTGAATTATTGATCGTGGCAATGAGTTTAACCACTGCGACGACGCCGCATACGAATTATTTATCGTGGAAATGAGTTTAACCGCTGCGACGACGCCGCGTACGAATTATTGATCCTGGAAATGAGTTTAAACACTGCATCGACTACACGACACGTACAAATTATTGACTGCGCCTACGAATTTTATTGCTGGGACAACTTTACGAATGAAATATTATCCTCGGCCACTAATGCAATAAATTAATATATAGTAATAATTTTTGCATTTTACGTAATTTACGTTTTGTAATTTTCAACAAATTTAAATTAAATTTATAGTACTGTAATGTTTTTGTTTTGTAATAATTTATTGTAATAAATGCCAATTAATCTCAATTTACTTCTTAGTTCAACCTCTTACCTAGATATAACTACTAAAGTTAAATAAGAAACACAATTATGTGCTTATCAACCCCGCGGGATATATGTATTGGTTTTTTTTATTGGTATTGTTTACACAAATATTTTTTGGTAATTTTTTATTACCGGTATATATATAATTGTTCATTTAATTTTGTGTGTAAACGCTACGCCGACAACCACTGCTAACAATGGGAAGTATGAAAATGTATCCTGAGTTCGCGACTCTTGTTTATTGTTTTGGTTAGAATAACCTTCCACTGTAACCCGATCCGATTAATTTGTTTTAACAATGGTTGTCGGCGTTGGTTGTCGGTTGTCGGCATTTTTACACCCTTTAATTTTGCAGTTGTATATTAACAATGGTTGTCGGCGTTGGTTGTCAATTGTCGGCGTTTTTACACCCTTTAATTTTGCAGTTGTGTATATTACAACAGGGCGATATCCATTCATTTTAATTTTTTTGTTATAAAACAGTTTTAATTAATGCAAAGTAGCAAATGCCACGCTGTTATCCAACAACCACAGCTGAATTTGAAACTGAAACCTGTGCTAATGACTCTCGTTTATTGTTTTGGTTAAAATGACCTTCCGCTGTAACCTGTTCATTTACACTCATTTATAATTACCATTAATTAGTGCTAATAATGGTTGTTGGTTTTCAGCCTAGCGTTTACACCTTTGTAA